>JAPPVO010001249.1:0-34671 GCA_030407325.1 Camellia japonica | reverse complement strand
TTTGTGCGGTTAACAATCACGCTATTTTGCGCGTCGCACTGTTTCGTGCAGTTCACACTCGCGCTATTTTGCGCGTCGCACTGTTTTGTGCAGTTCACACTCGGGCTATTTTGCACGTCGCACTGTTATTTGCAGTTTATCACTCGCGCTATTTTGCGCGTCGCACTGTTTTGTGCAGTTCACACTCGCGCTATTTTGCGCGTCGCACTGTTTTCTGCAGTTTATTACTCGCGCTATTTTGCACGTCGCTCTGTTTTGTGCAGTTCACACTCGCGCTATTTTACGCGTCGCACTGTTTTGTGTAGTTCACACTCGCGCTATTTAGCACGTCGCACTGTTTTGTGCAGTTCACAATCGCGCTATTTTGCACGTCGCACTGTTATTTGCAGTTTATCACTCGCGCTATTTTGCGCGTCGCACTATTTTGTGCAGTTTATCACTCGCGCTACTTTGCACGTCGCTCTGTTTTGTGCGGTTCACACACGCGCTATTTTGCACGTCGCACTGTTTTTTGCAGTTTATCACTCGCGCTATTTTGCGCGTCGCACTGTTTTGTGCAGTTCACACTCGCGCTGTTTTCCGCGTCGCACTGTTTTGTGCAGTTTATCACTCGTGCTATTTTTCGCGTCGCACTATTTTGTGCAGTTCACACTCGCGCTATTTTGCGCGTCGCACTGTTTTTTTGCAGTTTATCACTCCCGCTATTTTGCGCGTCCCACTGTTTTGTGCAGCTCACACTCGCGCTATTTAGCGCGTCGCACTGTTTTGTGGAGTTCACACTCGCGCTATTTTGCGCGTCGCACTGTTTTTTGCAGTTCACACTTGCGCTATTTTGCGCGTCCCACTGTTTTTGTGCAGTTCACACTCGCGCTATTTTGCGCGTCGCACTGTGTGGTGCAGTTCACAGTCGCGCTGTTTTGCGCGTCGCACTGTTTTGTGCAGTTCACACTCGCGCTATTTTGCCCGTCGCACTGTTTTGTGCAGTTCACACTCGGGCTATTTTGCACGTCGCACTGTTTTTTGCAGTTTATCACCCGCGCTATTTTGCGCGCTGCACTGTTTTGTGCAGTTCACATAGTGCTATTTAGCGCGTTGCACTATTTTGTGCAGTTCACAATCACGCTATTTTGTGCGTCTCACTGTTTTGTGCAGTTAACACTGGCGCTATTTTGCGCGTCGCACTGTTTTGTGGAGTTCACACTCACGCTATTTTGCACGTTGCACTGTTTTGTGCAGTTTATCACTCGCGCTATTTTGCGCGTCGCACTGTTTTATGCAGTTCACACTCGTGCTATTGTGCGCGTCGCACTGTTTTGTGCAGTTCACACACGCGCTGTTTTGTACGTCGCACTGTTTTTTGCAGTTTATCACTCGCGCTATTTTGCGCGTCGCACTGTTTTGTGCAGTTCACACTCTCGCTATTTAGCGCGTCGCACTGTTTTGTGCAGTTCACACTCTCGCTATTTAGCGCGTTGCACTGTTTTGTGCAGTTCACACTCGCTCTATTTTGCGCGTCGCACTGTTTTTTGCAGTTCACACTCGCGCTATTTTGCGCGTCGCACTGTTTTGTGCAGTTCACACTCTCGCTATTTAGCGCGTCGCACTGTTTTGTGCAGTTCACAATCGCGCTGTTTTGCGCGTCGCACTGTTTTGTGCAGTTCACACTCGCCTTTTTTGCTCGTCGCACTATTTTGTGCAGTTTATCACTCGCGCTATTTTGCGCGTCGCACTGTTTTGTGCAGTTCACACTCGCGCTATTTTGCGCTTCGCACTGTTTTGTGCAGTTTATCACTCGCGCTATTTTGCGCGCCGTACTATTTTTTGGAGTTTATCACCCCCGCTATTTTGCGCGTCGCACTGTTTTGTGCAGCTCACACTCGCGCTATTTAGCACGTCGCACTGTTTTGTGTAGTTTATCACTCACTCTATTTTGCGCGTCGCACTGTTTTGTGCAGTTCACCCTCGCGCTATTTTGCGCGTCGCGTAGTTTTTTGGAGTTTATCACTCACGCCATTTTGCACGTTGCACTGTTTTGTGCAGTTATCACTCGCGCTATTTTGCGCGTCGTGTTTTTGTGTAGTTCACAATCGTGCTATTTTGCGCGTCGCACTGTTTTGTGCAGTTCACACACGCGCTGTTTTGTACGTCGCCTATTTTTTGCAGTTTATCACTCGCGCTATTTTGCGCATCGCATGTTTTGTGCAGTTACACTCGTGCTATTTAGCGCGTCGCACTGTTTTGTGCAGTTCACACACACCCTATTTTGCGCGTCGCACTGTTTTGTGCAGTTCACAATCGCACTGTTTTGCGCGTCGCATTGTTTTGTGCAGTTCACACTCGGCTTTTTTGCGCGTGGCACTGTTTTGTGCAGTTCACACTCGCACTGCTTTGCTCGTTGTACTGTTTTGCGCAGTTTATCACTCACGCTATTTTGCGTCGCGACTATTTTGGCAGTTCACACTCGCGCTATTTTGCGCGTCGCACTGTTTTGTGCAGTTTATCACTCGCGCTATTTTGCGTGCCGCACTGTTTTGTACAGCTCACACTCACGCTATTTTGCGCGTCACACTGTTTTGTGCAGTTCACACTCGCGCCATTTTGCGTGTCGCACTATTTTTTGTAGTTTACCACTCGCACTATTTTGCGCGTCGCACTGTTTTGTCCAGCCCACACTCGCGCTATTTAGCGCGTCGCACTGTTTTGTCTGGTTGACAATCGCGCTATTTTTGCGCGTCGCACTGTTTCGTACAGTTCATACTCCCGCTATTTTGCGCGTCGCACTGTTTTGTGCTATTCACACTCGCGCTATTTTGCGCGTCGCACAGTTTTGTGCAGTTCGCACTCGCGCTATTTAGCGCATCGCACTATTTTATGCAGTTCACAATCGCGCTATTTAGTGCGTCGCATAGTTTTGTGCACTTCATAGTCGCGCTATTTTGCGCCTCGCACTGTTTTGTGCAGTTCACAGTCGCGCTATTTTGCGCGTCGCACTGTTTTGTGCAGTTTATCACTCGCGTTGTTTTGCGCGTCGCACTGTTTTGTGCAGTTCACACTCGCGCAATTTTGCGTGTCGCACTGTTTTGTGCAGTTTATCACTCACGCTATTCTGCACATCGCTCTGTTTTCTGCGGTTCACACACATGCTATTCTGTGCGTCGCATTGTTTTTTACAATTTATCACTCCCACTATTTTGCGCGTCGCACTGTTTTGTGCAGTTTATCACTCGTGCTATTTTGTGCTTCGTACTGTTTTGTGCAGTTCACACTTGCGCTATTTTGTGCGTCGTACTATTTTGGGCAGTTTATCACTCGTGCTATTTTGCGCGTCGCACTGTTTTGTGCAGTTCACACTCGCGCTATTTTGTGCGTCGCACTGTTTTTTGCAGTTTATCACTCGCGCTATTTTGCGCTTCGCACTGTTTTGTGCAGTTCACAACAGCGCTATTTTGCGCGTCGCACTGTTTTGTGTAGTTTATCACTCGCGCTATTTTGCGCGTCGCAAAGTTTTGTGCAATTTATCACTCGCGCTATTTTGGGCGTCGCACTGTTTTGTGCAGTTCACACTCGCGCTATTTTGCGCGTCGCACTGTTTTGTGCAGTTCGCACTCGCGCTATTTAGCGCGTCGTACTGTGTTGTGCAGTTCACAATCGCGCTATTTTGCGCGTCGCACTGTTTTGTACAGTTCACACTTGCGCTGTTTTACGAGTCTCACTGTTTTGTGTATTTTATCACTCGCACAATTTTGCACGTCGCACTGTTTTGTGCAGTTCACACTCGCGCTATTTTGCGTGTCGCACAATTTTTTAGAGATTATCACTCGCGCTATTTTGCGCGTCGCACTGTTTTGTGCAGTGTATCACTCGCGTTATTTTGCGTGTCGCACTGTTTTGTGCAGTTCACACCCGCGCTATTTTGCGCGCCGTACTATTTTGTGCGGTTCACACTCGCGCTGTTTTGCATGTCGCACTGTTTTTTGCAGTTTATCACTCGCGCTATTTTGCGCGTCGCACTGTTTTGTGCAGCTCACACTCGCGCTATTTAGCACGTCGCACTGTTTTGTGTAGTTTATCACTCACGCTATTTTCCGCGTCGCACTGTTTTCTGCAGTTCACACTCGCGCTATTTTGCGTGTCGCGCAGTTTTTTGGAGTTTATCACTCACGCCATTTTGCACGTTGCACTATTTTGTGGAGTTTATCACTCGCGCTATTTTGCGCGTTGCACTGTTTTGTGTAGTTCACACTCGTGCTATTTTGCGCGTCGCACTGTTTTGTGCAGTTCACACACGCGCTGTTTTGTACGTCGCACTATTTTTTGCAGTTTATCACTCGCGCTATTTTGCGCGTCGCACTGTTTTGTCTAGTTCACACTCGTGCTATTTAGCGCGTCGCGCTGTTTTGTGCAGTTCACACTCGCCCTATTTTGCGCGTCGCACTGTTTTGTGCAGTTCACACTCTCGCTATTTTGCGCGTCGCACTGTTTTGTGCAGTTCACAATCGCGCTGTTTTGCGCGTCGCACTGTTTTTTGCAGTTCACACTCCGCTTTTTTGCGCGTCGCACTATTTTGTGCAGTTCACACTCGCACTGTTTTGCTCGTTGTACTGTTTTGTGCAGTTTATCACTCACGCTATTTTGCGCGTCGCACTATTTTGTGCAGTTCACACTCGCGCTATTTTGCGCGTCGCACTGTTTTGTGCAGTTTATCACTCGGGCTATTTTGCGTGCTGCACTGTTTTGTACAGCTCACACTCACGCTATTTTGCGCGTCACACTGTTTTGTGCAGTTCACACTCGCGCAATTTTACGTGTCGCACTATTTTTTGCAGTTTACCACTCGCACTATTTTGCGTGTCGCACTGTTTTGTCCAGCCCACACTCGCGCTATTTAGCGCGTCGCACTGTTTTGTCCGGTTGACAATCGCGCTATTTTGCGCGTCACACTGTTTCGTGCAGTTCACACTCCCGCTATTTTGTGCGTCGCAGTGTTTTGTGCTGTTCACACTCGCGCTATTTTGCGCGTCGCACAGTTTTGTGCAGTTCGCACTCGCGCTATTTAGCGCATCGCACTATTTTGTGCAGTTCACAATCGCGCTATTTAGCGCGTCGCATAGTTTTGTGCACTTCATAGTCGCGCTATTTTGCGCCTCGCACTGTTTTGTGCAGTTCACAGTCGCGCTATTTTGCGCGTCGCTCTGTTTTGTGCAGTTTATCACTCGCGTTCTTTTGCGCGTCGCACTGTTTTGTGTAGTTCACACTCGCGCAATTTTGCGTGTCGCACTGTTTTGTGCAGTTTATCACTCACGCTATTCTGCACGTCGCTCTGTTTTCTGCAGTTCACACACATGCTATTTTGCGCGTCGCATTGTTTTTTGCAGTTCATCACTCGCACTATTTTGCGTATCGCACTGTTTTGTGCAGTTTATCACTCGTGCTATTTTGCGCTTCGTACTGTTTTGTGCAGTTCACACACGCGCTATTTTGCGCGTCGCACTATTTTCGGCAGTTTATCACTCATGCTATTTTGCGCGTCGCACTGTTTTGTGGAGTTCACACTCGCACTATTTTGCGCGTCGTACTATTTTTTGCAGTTTATCACTGCCACTATTTTGCGCGTCCCACTGTTTTGTGCAGCTCACACTCGCGCTATTTAGCGCGTCGCACTGTTTTGTGCAGTTCACATTCGCGCTATTTTGCGCGTCGCACTGTTTTTTGCAGTTCACACTCGCGCAATTTTGCCCGTCGCGCTGTTTTTTGCAGTTCACACTCGCGCTATTTAGCGCGTCGTACTGTGTTGTGCAGTTCACAATCGCGCTATTTTGCGCGTCGCACTGTTTTGTGCAGTTCACACTCGTGCTGTTTTACGGGTTGCACTGTTTTGTGTAGTTTATCACTCGCGCAATTTTGCGCGTCGCACTGTTTTGTGCAGTTCACACTCGCGCTATTTTGCATGTCGCACTATTTTTTGTAGTTTATCACTCGCGCTATTTTGCGCGTCGCACTGTTTTGTGCAGTATATCACTCGCGCTATTTTGCGTGCCGCACTGTTTTGTGCAGTTCACACTCACGCTATTTTGCGCGCCGTACTGTTTTGTGCGGTTCACACTCGCGCTATTTTGCATGTCGCACTGTTTTTTGCAGTTTATCACTCGCGCTATTTTGCGCGTCGCACTGTTTTGTGCAGCTCACACTCGCGCTATTTAGCACGTCGCACTGTTTTGTGTAGTTTATCACTCACACTATTTTCCGCGTCGCACTGTTTTGTGCAGTTCACACTCGCGCTATTTTGCGCGTCGCGCAGTTTTTTGGAGTTTATCACTCACGTCATTTTGCACGTTGCACTGTTTTGTGCAGTTTATCACTCACGCTATTTTGCGTGTCGCACTGTTTTGTGCAGTTCACACTCGTGCTATTTTGCGCGTCGCACTGTTTTGTGCAGTTCACACACGCGCTGTTTCGTACGTCGCACTGTTTTTTGCAGTTTATCACTCGCGCTATTTTGCGCGTCGCACTGTTTTGTGCAGTTCACACTCGTGCTATTTAGCGCGTCGCACTGTTTTGTGCCGTTCACACTCGCCCTATTTTGCGCGTCGCACTGTTTTGTGCAGTTCACACTCTCGCTATTTAGCGCATCGCACTGTTTTGTGCAGTTCACAATCGCGCTGTTTTGCGCGTCGCACTGTTTTGTGCAGTTCACACTCGCGCTATTTTGCTCGTCGGACTGTTTTGTGCAGTTTATCACTCACGCTATTTTGCGCGTCGCACTGTTTTGTGCAGTTCACACTCGCGCTATTTTGCGCGTCGCACTGTTTTGTGCAGTTTATCACTCGCGCTATTTTGCGTGCCGCACTGTTTTGTACAGCTCACACTCACGCTATTTTGCGCGTCTCACTGTTTTGTGCAGTTCACACTCGCGCAATTTTGCGTGTCGCACTATTTTTTTCAGTTTACCACTCGCACTATTTTGCGCGTCGCACTGTTTTGTCCGGTTGACAATCGCGCTATTTTGCGCGTTGCACTGTTTTGTGCAGTTCACACTCCCGCTATTTTGCGCATCGCACTGTTTTGTGCTGTTCACACTCGCGCTATTTTGCGCGTCGCACAGTTTTGTGCAGTTCGCACTCGTGCTATTTAGCGCATCGCACTATTTTGTGCAGTTCGCAATCGCGCTATTTGGCGCATCGCACTATTTTGTGCAGTTCACAATCGCGCTATTTTGCGCCTCGAACTGTTTTGTGCAGTTCACAGTCGCGCTATTTTGCGCGTCGCACTGTTTTGTGCAGTTCACACTCGCGCAATTTTGCGTGTCGCACTGTTTTGTGCAGTTTATCACTCACGCTATTCTGCACGTCGCTCTGTTTTCTGCGGTTCACACACATGCTATTTTGCGCGTCGCATTGTTTTTTACAGTTTATCACTCGCACTATTTTGCGCGTCGCACTGTTTTGTGCAGTTTATCACTCGTGCTATTTTGTGCTTCGTACTGTTTTGTGCAGTTCACACTCGCGCAATTTTGCGTGTCGCACTATTTTTTTCAGTTTACCACTCGCACTATTTTTCGCGTCGCACTGTTTTGTCCAGCCCACACTCGCGCTATTTAGCGCATCGCACTGTTTTGTCCGGTTGACAATTGCGCTATTTTGCGCGTTGCACTGTTTTGTGCAGTTCACACTCCCGCTATTTTGCGCATCGCACTGTTTTGTGCTGTTCACACTCGCGCTATTTTGCGCGTCGCACAGTTTTGTGCAGTTCGCACTCGTGCTATTTAGCGCATCGCACTATTTTGTGCAGTTCGCAATCGCGCTATTTAGCGCGTCGCATAGTTTTGTGCACTTCATAGTCGCGCTATTTTGCGCCTCGCACTGTTTTGTGCAGTTCACAATCGCGCTATTTTGCGCGTCGCACTGTTTTGTGCAGTTCACACTCGCGCAATTTTGCGTGTCGCACTGTTTTGTGCAGTTTATCACTCACGCTATTCTGCACGTCGCTCTGTTTTCTGCGGTTCACACACATGCTATTTTGCGCGTCGCATTGTTTTTTGCAGTTTATCACTCGCACTATTTTGCGCGTCGCACTGTTTTGTGCAGTTTATCACTCGTGCTATTTTGTGCTTCGTACTGTTTTGTGCAGTTCACACTCGCGCTATTTTGCGCGTCGCACTATTTTGGGCAGTTTATCACTCGTGCTATTTTGCGCGTCGCACTGTTTTGTGCAGTTCACACTCGCGGTATTTTGCGCGTCGTACTATTTTTTGCAGTTTATCACTGCCACTATTTTGCGCGTCCCACTGTTTTGTGCAGCTCACACTCGCGCTATTTAGCGCGTCGCACTGTTTTGTGCAGTTCACACTCGCGCTATTTTGCGCGTCGCACTGTTTTTTGCAGTTCACACTCACGCAATTTTGTGCGTCACGCTGTTTTTTGCAGTTCACACTCGCGCTATTTAGCGCGTCGTACTGTGTTGTGCAGTTTACAATCGCGCTATTTTGCGCGTCGCCATGTTTTGTGCAGTTCACACTCGCGCTGTTTTACGGGTTGCACTGTTTTGTGTAGTTTATCACTCACGCAATTTTGCGCGTCGCACTGTTTTGTGCAGTTCACACTCGCGCTATTTTGCATGTCGCACTATTTTTTGCAGTTTATCACTCGCGCTATTTTGCGCGTCGTACTTTTTTGTGCAGTATATCACTCGCGCTATTTTGCGTGCCGCACTGTTTTGTGCAGTTCACACTCGCGCTATTTTGCGCACCGTACTGTTTTGTGCGGTTCACACTCGCGCTATTTTGCATGTCGCACTATTTTTTGCAGCTTATCACTCGCGCTATTTTGCGCGTCGCACTGTTTTGTGCAGCTCACACTCGCGCTATTTAGCACATCGCACTGTTTTGTGTAGTTTATCACTCACGCTATTTTCCGCGTCGCACTGTTTTGTGCAGTTCACACTCGCGCTATTTTGCGTGTCGCGCAGTTTTTTGGAGTTTATCACTCACGTCATTTTGCACGTTGCACTGTTTTTTGCAGTTTATCACTCGCGCTATTTTGCGTGTCGCACTGTTTTGTGCAGTTCACACTCGTGCTATTTTGCGCGTCGCACTGTTTTGTGCAGTTCACACACGCGCTGTTTTGTACGTCGCACTGTGTTTTGCAGTTTATCAGTTGCGCTATTTTGCGCGTTGCACTGTTTTGTGCAGTTCACACTCGTGCTATTTAGCGCGTCGCACTGTTTTGTGCAGTTCACACTCGCCCTATTTTGCGCGTCTCACTGTTTTGTGCAGTTCACACTCTCGCTATTTAGCGCATCGCACAGTTTTGTGCAGTTCACAGTCGCGCTGTTTTGCGCGTCGCACCGTTTTGTGCAGTTCACACTCGCGCTATTTTGCTCGTTGTACTGTTTTGTGCAGTTTATCACTCACGCTATTTTGCGCGTCGCACTTTTTGTGCAGTTCACACTCGCGCTATTTTGCGCGTCGCACTGTTTTGTGCAGTTTATCACTCGCTCTATTTTGCGTGCCGCACTGTTTTGTACAGCTCACACTCGCGCTATTTTGTGCGTCACACTGTTTTGTGCAGTTCACACTCGCGCAATTTTGCGTGTCGCACTATTTTTTGCAGTTTACCACTCGCACTATTTTGCGCGTCGCACTGTTTTGTCCAACTCGCACTCGCGCTATTTAGCGCGTCGCACTGTTTCGCGCAGTTCAGATTCCCGCTATTTTGCGCGTCGCACTGTTTTGTGCTGTTCACACTCGCGCTATTTTCCGCGTCGCACAGTTTTGTGCAGTTCGCACTCGCGCTATTTAGCGCATCGCACTATTTTGTGCAACTCACAATCGCGCTATTTAGCGCGTCGCATTGTTTTGTGCACTTCATAGTCGCGCTATTTTGCACCTCGCACTGTTTTGTGCAGTTCACAGTCGTGGTATTTTGCGCGTCGCACTGTTTTGTGCAGTTTATCACTCGCGTTGTTTTGCGCATCGCACTGTTTTGTGCAGTTCACACTCGCGCAATTTTGCGTGTCGCACTGTTTTGTGCAGTTTATCACTCGCGTTGTTTTGCGCATCGCACTGTTTTGTGCAGTTCAAACTCGCGCAATTTTGCGTGTCGCACTGTTTTGTGCAGTTTATCACTCGCGTTGTTTTGCGCGTCGCACTGTTTTGTGCAGTTCACACTCGCGCAATTTTGCGTGTCGCACTGTTTTGTGCAGTTTATCACTCACGCTATTCTGCACGTCGCTCTGTTTTCTGCGGTTCACGCACATGCTATTTTGCACGTCGCATTGTTTTTTGCAGTTTATCACTCGCACTATTTTCCGCGTCGCACTGTTTTGTGCAGTTCATCACTCGTGCTATTTTGCGCTTCGTACTGTTTTGTGCAGTTCACACTCGCGCTATTTTGCGCGTCGCACTATTTTGAGAAGTTTATCACTCGTGCTATTTTGCGCGTCGCACTGTTTTGTGCAGTTCACACTCGCGCTATTTTGCGCGTCGCACTATTTTTTCCAATTTATCACTGCCACTATTTTGCGCGTCCCACTGTTTTGTGCAGCTCACACTCACGCTATTTATCGCGTCGCACTGTTTTGGTGAGTTCGCACTCGCGCTATTTTGCGCGTTGCGCTGTTTTTTGCAGTTCAACAATCGTGCTATTTAGCGCGTCGTATGTGTTGTGCAGTTCACAATCGCGCTATTTTGCGCGTCGTACTGTTTTGTGCAGTTCACAGTCGGTGTTTTACGGGTTGCACTGTTTTGTGTAGTTTATCACTCGCGTAATTTTGCGCGTCGCACTATTTTGTGCAGTTCACACTCGCGCTATTTTGCATGTCGCACTATTTTTTGCAGTTTATCATTCGCGCTATTTTGCGCGTCGCACTGTTTTGTGCAGCTCACACTCGCGCTATTTAGCGCGTTGCACTGTTTTGTGTAGTTCACAATCGCGCTATTTTGCGCGTCGCACTGTTTTGTGCAGTTCACACTCAAGCTACTTTGCGCGTCGCACTGTTTTGTGCAGTTTCTCACTCGCGCTATTTTGCGCGATGCATTGTTTTGTGCAGTTTATAACTCGCGCTATTTTGCGCATCGCACAGTTTTGTGCAGTTTATCACTCGTGCTATTCTGCGGTTCACGCACATGCTATTTTGCATGTCGCATTGTTTTTTGCAGTTTATCACTCGCACTATTTCCCGCGTCGCACTGTTTTGTGCAGTTTATCACTCGTGCTATTTTGCGCTTCGTACTGTTTTGTGCAGTTCACACTCGCGCTATTTTGCGCGTCGCACTATTTTGGGAAGTTTATCACTCGTGCTATTTTGCGCGTCGCACTGTTTTGTGCAGTTGACACTCGCGCTATTTTGCGCGTCGCACTATTTTTTGCAATTTATCACTGCCACTATTTTGCACGTCCCACTGTTTTGTGCAGCTCACACTCACGCTATTTATCGCGTCGCACTGTTTTGTGCAGTTCACACTCGCGCTATTTTGCGCGTTCCGCTGTTTTTTGCAGTTCACACTCGTGCTATTTAGCGCGTCGTACTGTGTTGTGCAGTTCACAATCGCGCTATTTTGCGCGTCGTACTGTTTTGTGCAGTTCACAGTCGCGTTGTTTTACGGGTTGCACTGTTTTGTGTAGTTTATCACTCGCGTAATTTTGCGCGTCGCACTATTTTGTGCAGTTCACACTCGCGCTATTTTGCATGTCGCACTATTTTTTGCAGTTTATCATTCGCGCTATTTTGCGCGTCGCACTGTTTTGTGCAGCTCACTCGCGCTATTTAGCGCGTTGCACTGTTTTGTGTAGTTCACATCGCGCTATTGCGCGTCGCACTGTTTTGGTCAGTTCACACTCAGCTACTTTGCGCGTCGCACTGTTTTGTGCAGTTTCTCACTCGCGCTATTTTGCGCGATGCATTGTTTTGTGCAGTTTATAACTCGCGCTATTTTGCGCATCGCACTGTTTTGTGCAGTTTATCACTCGTGCTATTCTCGGTTCACGCACATGCTATTTTGCATGTCGCATTGTTTTTTGCAGTTTATCACTCGCACTATTTTCCGCGTCGCACTGTTTTGTGCAGTTTATCACTCGTGATATTTTGCGCTTCGTACCGTTTTGTGCAGTTCACACTCGCGCTATTTTGCCCGTCGCACTATTTTGGGAAGTTTATCACTCGTGCTATTTTGGCGCGCACTGTTTTGTGCAGTTCACTCGCGCTATTTTGCGCGTCGCACATTTTTTTGCAGTTTATCACTGCCTCTATTTGCGCGTCCCACTGTTTTGCGCCGCTCACACTCGCGCTGTTTATCGCGTCGCACTGTTTTGTGCAGTTCACACTCGCGCTATTTTGTGCGTCGCACCGTTTTTTGCAGTTCACACTCGCGCAATTTTGCGCGTCGCGCTATTTTTTGCAGTTCACACTCGTGCTATTTAGCGCGTCGTACTGTGTTGTGCAGTTCACAATCGCGCTATTTTGCGTGTCGCACTGTTTTGTGCAGTTCACACTCGCGCTGTTTTACGGGTTGCACTGTTTTGTGTAGTTTTTCACTCGCGCAATTTTGCGTGTCACACTATTTTGTGCAGTTCACACTCGCGCTATTTTGCATGTCGCACTATTTTTTGCAGTTTATCACTCGCGCTATTTTGCGCGTCGTACTGTTTTGTGCAGCTCACACTCGCGCTATTTAGCGCGTTGCACTGTTTTGTGTAGTTCACAATCGCGCTATTTTGCGCGTCGCACTGTTTTGTGCAGTTTCTCACCCGCGCTATTTTGCGCGATGCATTGTTTTGTGCAGTTTATAACTCGCGCTATTTTGCGCATCGCGATGTTTTGTGCAGTTTATCACTCGCGTTGTTTTGCGCGTCGCACTATTTTGTGTAGTTCACATTCGCGCTATTTTGCATGTCGCACTGTTTGGTACAGTTTATCACTCGCGCTATTTTGCGCGTCGCATTGTTTTGTGCAGTTCAGATTTGCGCTATTTCGCGCGTCGCACAGTTTCTTGGAGCTTATCACTCGCGCTATTTTGCGCGGCGCATTGTTTTGTGCAGTATATCACTCGCGCTATTTTGCGTGCCGCACTGTTTTGTCTAGTTCACACTCTCGCTATTTTGCGCGCCGCACTGTTTTGTGCAGTTCACACCCGCGCTATTTTGCTCGTCGCACTGTTTTGTGCAGGTCACACTCGCGCTATTTTGCGCCTCGCACTGTTTTGTGCAGCTCACACTCGCGCTATTTAACGCGTCGCACTGTTTTGTGCAGTTCACAATCGCACTATTTTGCGCGTCGCACTGTTTTGTGCAGTTCACACTCGCGCTATTTTGCGTGTCGCACTGTTTTGTGCAGTTTATCACTCGCGCTATTTTGCGCGATGCACTGTTTTGTGTAGTTTATCACTCGCGCTATTTTGGGCATCGGAATGTTTTGTGCAGTTTATCACTCACATTGTTTTGCGCGTCGCACTGTTTTGTGCAGTTAACACTCGCGCTATTTTGCATGTCGCACTGTTTTGTGCAGTTTATCACTCGCGTTATTTTCCACGTCGCATTGTTTGTGCAGTTCACACTCGCGCTATTTTGCGCGTCTCACTATTTTTTGGAGTTTATCACTCGCGCTATTTTGCGCATCGTACTGTTTTGTGCAGTTTATCACTCGCGCTATTTCGCGTGTCGCACTGTTTTGTGCAGTTCACACTCGCGCTATTTTGCATGTCGCACTGTTTTTTGCAGTTTACACTCGCGCAATTTTGCGCGTCGCGCTCTTTTTTGCCGTTCACACTCGCGCTATTTAGCGCGTCGTACTGTGTTGTGCAGTTCACAATCGCGCTATTTTGCGCGTCTCACTATTTTTTGGAGTTTATCACTCGCGCTATTTTGCGCATCGTACTGTTTGTGCAGTTATCACTCGCGCTATTTCGCGTGTCGCACTGTTTTGTGCAGTTCACACTCGCGCTATTTTGCATGTCGCACTGTTTTTTGCAGTTTACACTCGCGCAATTTTGCGCGTCGCGCTCTTTTTGCCGTTCACACTCGCGCTATTTAGCGCGTCGTACTGTGTTGTGCAGTTCACAATCGCGCTATTTTGCGCGTCGCACTGTTTTGTGCAGTTCACACTCGCGTGTTTTACGGGTCGCACTGTTTTGTGTAGTTTATCACTCGCGCAATTTTGCACGTCGCACTGTTTTGTGCAGTTCACACTCACGCTATTTTGCATGTCGCACTGTTTTTTGCAGTTTATCACTCGCGCTATTTTGCGCATCGCACTGTTTTGTGCAGCTCACACTCGCGCTATTTAGCACGTCGCACTGTTTTGTGTAGTTCACAATCGCGCTATTTTGGGTGTCGCACTGTTTTGTGTAGTTCACACTCACGCTACTTTGCGCGTCGCACTGTTTTGTGCAGTTTCTCACTCGCGCGATTTTGCGCGATGCATTGTTTTGTGCGGTTTATAACTCGCGCTATTTTGCGCGTCGCAATGTTTTGTGCAGTTTATCACTCGCGTTGTTTTGCGCGTCGCATGTTTTGTGTAGTTCACATTCGCGCTATTTTGCACGTCGCACTGTTTTGTACAGTTTATCACTCGCGCTATTTTACGCGTCACATTGTTTTGTGCAGTTCACATTCGCGCTATTTCGTGCGTCGCACAGTTTCTTGGAGCTTACCACTCGCGCTATTTTGCGCGGCGCACTGTTTTGTGCAGTATATCACTCGCGCTATTTTGCGTGCCGCACTGTTTTGTCTAGTTCACACTCGCGCTATTTTGCGCGCCGTATTGTTTTGTGCAGTTCACACTCGCGCTATTTTGCGCGTCGCACTGTTTTGTGCAGGTCACACTCGCGCTATTTTGCGCGTCGCACTATTTGGTGCAGCTCACACTCGCGCTATTTAACGTGTCGCACTGTTTTGTGCAGTTCACAATCTCACTATTTTGCACGTCGCACTGTTTTGTGCAGTTCACACTCGTGCTATTTTGCACGATGCACTGTTTTGTGTAGTTTATCACAGCGCTATTTTGCGCATCGGAATGTTTTGTGCAGTTTATCACTCGCGTTGTTTTGCGCGTCGCACTGTTTTGTGCAGTTCACACTCGCGCTATTTTGCGTGTCGCACTGTTTTGTGCAGTTTATCACTCGCGTTATTTTCCGCGTCGCATTGTTTTGTGCAGTTCACACTCGCGCTATTTTGCGCGTCGCACTGTTTTTTGGAGTTTATCACTCGCGCTATTTTGTGCATCGCACTGTTTTGTGCAGTTTATGACTCGCGCTATTTTGCGTGTCGCACTGTTTTGTGCAGTTCACCCTCGCGCAATTTTGCACGTCGCACTGTTTTGTGCAGTTCACACTCGGGCTATTTTGCACGTCGCACTGTTATTTGCAGTTTATCACCCGCGCCATTTTGCGCGTTGCTCAGTTTTGTGCAGTTCACACAGCGCTATTTAGCGCATCGCACAGTTTTGTGCAGTTCGCGCTATTTTGCGCGTCGCACTATTTTTTGGAATTTATCACTCGTGCTATTTTGCGCGTCGCACTGTTTTGTGTAGTATATCACTCACGCAATTTTGCGTGCCGCACTGTTTTGTGCATCTCACACTCGCGCTATTTAGCACGCCGCTCTGTTTTGTGCGGTTCACAATCGCGCTATTTTGCGCATCGCACTGTTTTGTGCAGTAGACACTCGCGCTATTTTGCGCGTCGCACTGTTTTGTGCAGTTCACACTCGCGCTATTTTGTGCGTTGGACACTTTTGTGCAGTTCACACTCGCGCTATTTAGAACGTCGCACTGTTTCGTGCAGTTCACAATCGCGCTATTTTGCGCGTCGCACAGTTTTGTGCACTTGAAAGTCGCGCTATTTTGCGCTTCGTACTGTTTTGTGCAGTTTACACTCGCGCTATTTTGCGCGTCGCACTATTTTCGGCAGTTTATCACTCGTGCTATTTTGCGCGTCGCACTGTTTTGTGCAGTTCACACTCGCGCTATTTTGCGCGTCGCACTGTTTTTTGCAGTTTATCACTCGCACTATTTTGCGCTTCGCACGGTTTTGTGCAGTTCACAACCGCGCTATTTTGCGCGTCGCACCGTTTTGTGTAGTTTGTCACTCAGGCTATTTTGCGCGTCGCAAAGTTTTTTGCAATTTATCACTCGCGCTACCTTGCGTGTCGCACTGTTTTGTGCAGTTCACACTCGCGCTATTTTGCGCGTCGCACTGTTTTGTGCAGTTCACACTTGCGCTATTTTGCGCGTCGCGTTGTTTTTTGCAGTTTATCACTCGCGCTATTTTGCGCGTCACACTGGTTTGTACAGTTCACACTCGCGCTATTTAGCGCGTCGTACTGTGCTGTGCAGTTCACAATCGCGCTATTTTGCGCGTCGCACTGTTTTGTGCAGCTCACACTCGCGCTGTTTTACGCGTCGCACTGTTTGTGTAGTTTATCACTCGCCCAATTTTGCGCATCGCACTGTTTTGTGCAGTTCACAGTCGCGCGATTTTGCTCGTCGCACTGTTTTTTGGAGTTTATCACTCGCTATTTTGCGCATCGCACTGTTTTGTGCAGTTTATCACTCGCTCTATTTTGCGTGTCGCACTGTTTTGTGCCGTTCACACTCGCGCTATTTTGCACGTCGCACTGTTATTTGCAGTTTATCACCGCGCTATTTTGCGCGTCGCACCGTTTTGTGTAGTTTGTCACTCAGGCTATTTTGCGCGTCGCAAAGTTTTTTGCAATTTATCACTCGCGCTACCTTGCGTGTCGCACTGTTTTGTGCAGTTCACACTCGCGCTATTTTGCGCGTCGCACTGTTTTGTGCAGTTCACACTTGCGCTATTTTGCGCGTCGCGTTGTTTTTTGCAGTTTATCACTCGCGCTATTTTGCGCGTCACACTGGTTGTACAGTTCACACTCGCGCTATTTAGCGCGTCGTACTGTGCTGTGCAGTTCACAATCGCGCTCTTTTTGCGCGTCGCACTGTTTTGTGCAGCTCACACTCGCGCTGTTTTACGCGTCGCACTGTTTGTGTAGTAGTTATCACTCGCCCAATTTTGCGCATCGCACTGTTTTGTGCAGTTCACAGTCGCGCGATTTTGCTCGTCGCACTGTTTTTTGGAGTTTATCACTCGCTATTTTGCGCATCGCACTGTTTTGTGCAGTTTATCACTCGCTCTATTGCGTGTCGCACTGTTTTGTGCCGTTCACACTCGCGCTATTTTGCACGTCGCACTGTTATTTGCAGTTTATCACCCGCGCTATTTTGCGCGTTGCTCAGTTTTGTGCAGTTCACACAGCGCTATTTAGCGCGTCGCACAGTTTTGTGCAGTTCACAATCGTGCTATTTTGCGCGTCGCACTGTTTTGTGCAGTTCACACTCACACTGTTTTCCGCGTCGCACTGTTTTGTGCAGTTTATCACTCGTGCTATTTTGCGCGTCGCACTGTTTTGTGCAGTTCACACTTGTGCTATTTTGCGCGTCGCACTGTTTTTTGGAATTTATCACTCGCGCTATTTTGCGCGTCGCACTGTTTTGTGCAGTATATCACTCACGCAATTTTGCGTGCCGCACTGTTTTGTGCATCTCACACTCGCGCTATTTAGCACGTCGCACTGTTTTGTGCATCTCACACTCGCGCTATTTAGCACGTCGCACTGTTTTGTGCGGTTCACAATCGCGCTATTTTGCGCATCGTACTGTTTTGTGCAGTTCACACTCGCGCTATTTTGCGCGTCGAACTGTTTTGTGCAGTTCACACTCACGCTATTTTGCGCGTCGCACTATTTTGTGCAGTTCACACTCGCGCTATTTTGCGCGTCGTACTCTTTTGTGCAGTTCACACTCGCGCTATTTTGCACGTCGCACTATTTCGTGCAGTTCACAATCGCGCTATTTTTGCGCGTCGTACAGTTTTGTACACTTCACAGTCGCGCTATTTTGCGCTTCGTACTATTTTGTGCAGTTTACACTCGCGCTATTTTGCGCGTCGCACTATTTTGGGCAGTTTATCACTCATGCTATTTTGCGCGTCGCACTGTTTTGTGCAGTTCACACTCGCGCTATTTTGCGCGTCGCACTGTTTTTTGCAGTTTATCACTCGCGCTATTTTGCGCTTCGCACTGTTTTGTGCAGTTCACAACCGCGCTATTTTGCGCGTCGCACTGTTTTGTGTAGTTGATCACTCGCGCTATTTTGCGCGTCGTAAAGGTCTGTGCAATTTATCACTCGCGCTATTTTGCGCGTCACACTATTTTGTGCAGTTCACACTCGCGCTATTTTGCGCGTCGCACTGTTTTGTGCGGTTCACACTCGCGCTATTTTGCGCGTCGCACTATTTTGTGCGGTTCACACTCGCGCTATTTTGCGCGTCGCGCTGTTTTTTGCAGTTTATCACTTGCGCTATTTTGCGCGTCACACTGGTTTGTGCAGTTCACACTCGCGCTATTTAGCGCGTCGTACTGTGTTGTGCAGTTCACAATCGCGCTATTTTCCGCGTCGCACTGTTTTGTGCAGTTCACACTCGCGCTATTTTACGCATTGCACTGTTTTGTGTAGTTTATCACTCGCGCTATTTTGCGCATCGCACTGTTTTGTGCAGTTTATCACTCGCGCTATTTTGCGTGTCGCACTGTTTTGTGCAGTTCACACTCGCCCTATTTTGCACGTCGCACTGTTTTGTGCAGTTCACACTCGGGCTATTTTGCACGTCGCACTGTCATTTGCAGTTTTTCACCCGCGCTATTTTGCGCGTTGCTCTATTTTGTGCAGTTCACACAGCACTATTTAGCGCGTCGCACAGTTTCGTGCAGTTCACAATCGCGCTATTTTGCGCGTCACACCGTTTTGTGCAGTTCACACTCACGCTGTTTTGCGCGTCGCACTATTTTGTGCAGTTTATCACTCGCGCTATTTTGCGCGTCACACTGGTTTGTGCAGTTCACACTCGCGCTATTTAGCGCGTCGCACTGTGTTGTGCAGTTCACAATCGCGCTATTTTGCGCGTCGCACTGTTTTGTGCAGTTCACACTCGCGCTGTTTTACGCGTCGCACTGTTTTGTGCAGTTTATCACTCGCGTAATTTTGCGCGTCGCACTGTTTTGTGCAGTTCACACTCGCGCTATTTTGCGCGTCGCACTGTTTTTTAGAGTTTATCACTCGTGCTATTTTGCGGGCCGCACTGTTTTGTGCAGTTCACACTCACGCTATTTTGCGCGCCGTACTGTTTTGTGCAGTTCGTACTCGCGCTATTTTGCATGTCGCACTATTTTTTATAGTTTATCACTCGCACTATTTTGCGCGTCGCACTATTTTGTGCAGCTCACACTCGCGCTATTTAGCACGTCGCACTGTTTTGTGTAGTTCACAATCGCGCTATTTTGCGCATCGCACTGTTTTGTGCAGTTCCCACTCACGCTAGTTTGCGCTTCGTACTGTTTTGTTTACCACTCGCACTATTTTACTATTTTGTGCGTCGCATTGTTTTTTCCAGTTTATCACACGCACTATTTTGCGCGTCACACTGTTTTGTGCAGTTTATCACTCGCTCTATTTTGCGCTTCGTACTGCTTTGTGCACTTCACACTCGCGCTATTTTGCGCGTCGTACTATTTTATGCAGTTCACACTCGCGCTATTTTGCGCGTCGCACTGTTTTTTGGAGTTTATCACTCGTGCTATTTTCCGCATCGCACTGTTTTGTGCAGTTCACACTCGCGCTATTTTGCGCGTCGCACTATTTTTTGGAGTTTATCACTCGCGCTATTTTGCGCATCGCACTGTTTTGTGCAGTTTATCACTCGCGCTATTTTGCGTGTCGCACTGTTTTGTGCAGTTCACACTCGCGCTATTTTGCACGTCGCACTGTTTTGTGCAGTTCACACTTGGGCTATTTTGCACGTCGCACTGTTATTTACAGTTTGTCACCCGCGCTATTTTGCGCGTTGCTCAGTTTTGTGCAGTTCACACAGCGCTATTTAGCGCGTCGCACTGTTTTGTGCAGTTCACAATCGTGCTATTTTGCGCGTCGCACTGTTTTGTGCAGTTCACACTCGCGCTATTTTGCGCGTCGCACTGTTTTGTGCAATTTATCACTCGCACTATTTTGCGCATCGCACTGTTTTGTACAGTTCACACTCGCGCTATTTTGCGCGTCGCACTGTTTTGTGGAGTTTATCACTCTGTAACAACGCCCGTGGGGGACCCCACGCTACGCGCTACAGTTCGGACTCGGTTTTGTTTGCGGTTCTAAATCTAAACCAAAAGAGTCCAAATCCGGTAAATCATTTTGAGAAACAGATTTTTGAAAAGAAGTGCCAAACAAGGACTGCTTTGCCAGATACAGAGTCGCCACCTAAATATTTTTTAATGGGGAAATTTAGGAAACCGTAACTCGGTGCCAAAGGCCATGTGTCCGTCATCACCAAAGTTGCCACGGCTCAGGAGCTTGGGTACGATTGGGGAAGGTCAGCTATGAGCACCCCCTCTCGCCCGGTCCGAAGACCGGCCTCTACTAACCGTGATATCTGATTTTGAAAATGTTATGTATTCTTGTTCCGGTTAATAGCCTAGAATTACTATGTTATGCACACGGCAAACACGTATAGACTAGATTGCCTAATTTGGAAATAAGTATTGCATATCCGTTTGTTTTGAAAAACACTTTCGAATTTGCTACTCGCAAGTAAGCTAAAACACGGATTTCAACGAGTTTTTCCAACTCAAACAATCCAACCTTCACCCACAGGCATTCAAACAGTTTATCACATAAGCATCTAGCCACATGGTAAACATGCTGTCATGATAGCATTCACACACATGCGATATGCTAAAGTATGAAAATACTTACATCGTACTCCGTGCCAAAACAATAAACTAGTTAGCAAACATGCATGACCCTAGTCCATATTAAGTTGACTAATGCAACACATACAGGATGCAATTAGGGTAGGCTCGGCTAACCTAAACATGACATGTGGAATGCAATCAATTGATGCACGTATTCAATTTGGAATTGAAGTACAAATGCAGTTAGCATGATGTACCGAGCCCGATGCATGCAAGACAAATGTATGGATGCACGCATGCATAGCATAAGGTATGCTAATTTAAACATGCCCTAATCTACCATCATAAGCGAGTAAATAAAAGGAAAGAAAGAAGCGGGGATTGGAAGACATGCACACACACGCACCCACACTTATAACAGATTCGCCCTCGCCCGGAGGGACCAAAAGAATAATACAAACCGAATAAGTAATTAACTACTCAAGCTAATTAAATATTACAAATCACCTAATTAGCTAAGCAAATTAACTAATCTAGGGAAATCAATAAACTGCCTCTGGAGGAGAGCCTGATGCAATGCACGCTTGGTCTTGCTCGGAAGTGCACTGCCATGCGCAATCTGCCTCTGTTTTCCCTGCTATACTCCTCTGAAGACTGCCAAAGTCTCTGAATTGCTTCCCTGGACATTGGGAGACACCACCGGATGAGTAGAATTGCCATCGGCAGTGGGATGTGTTCATCGACTGTTGATGAATCCATCGGCCACCAATTTATTGCCGGTCGGCACTCTGTGCAGTCAATCGGCAAGAAGTTCCTGCAGAACCTGTTTGATAGCAGCAGAGGACAGAGCTTTGCATGGCAATGCAATTCAAGCCATATATGCACCAATCATGTCCCTTATCATGTTAGTGACTCAAAGGGACATGCTCCTTGGTTCTCGGACCATCAATCGCGCATTTCCATGCGTGATGGCCCAAGGGACTAAGTGTGCACATTTTGATGTCAAATGCAATGCAAAACAACAAACAAATGACCCAACCTCTATCACTTGATCAAGAGGCAAGACATGCATGCCAATGCAATGTAACCTAAGCATGCAATCTAAACATGCAACATGAGTATACAAGCAAGCAATGCAAAACATACATCAATCATGCAAGGCAAGGACAACAATCATGCAAGACATTTGGCAAGCATATTAATATCAAGCATGTGAGATGTGATCCAAATGTACAAATATGCAAGGCATGCAATATCACACAAATGGGACCAAGCATGTAACAATATACAAAGTGAGCATGCAACACAAGCTAAGGGAGGGACTTACACTAATCAGACAGCTCTAAGTTAGGTCCAAAACAATGGCCAAAGCTTAAGAAGATGGAACCAAACATACATGGACGCATGCACATGTTAAGACCTAATCACTTAAGCATCAAAGGGCATCTTTTAAGCACACTTAAAAGCGAATAATCATGGACATGGGGCATGCTTACTAGGCTCTGAAAATCATGCTAAAATGGTGCCAAACCAATTAAACAAAGCAAGCATATCATGCAATTAAGGTCCAAAACCTAAGGCTCACCAAAGAGGCATTGAACTACACTTAGTGCAACCACACATGTCATGAATTAAATGACTAAAAACAGAATTTTAGCATATTAAAACAAGGCCCAAAGATCGCTTAGATGGCATCTAAATGACCTAAATTCAAAGGCATTCACAAATGCACTTTCAAGGAGCATGAAACACAAACTCTTGAAGCAACAAAAGAGCTATGGAATGCAAGCATACAAGCATACTAAGTGGACTGAAATGACATGGCAAATGGTCCCAACCCACTAAATCAAAGCAAGTAATGCATGCTACACACTCACACACTTAAAGCTAGCAAGCTAAAATGCAAAGGAGCTGCATAAAGCATGCCTTGGTCGACCAAATGGCTAAGGACAGACCTTAGACATGGCAAAATAACACAAAAGCTTCACAAAGCTAGGCCTAAAACATGCTAGAACAATGGTTTACAACCTAAGGCATGTTAAGGCCTAAACATGGCATTGCAAGGTAGGTATGCTAAGCATGCATGGTGTACCAAAACCAACATACAACAATGCTATTTCATGGCAAAATAAGCATAAATAATAGCCAAGGCATGGTCAACATGAGGCTTAGCTAGGTGCTCATTAAAGAGGCAAAAATGGCCCTTTTCAAGGACAATAAGGAGAGGGGGTGGCCCTCTCCTTCTTGAGACTTCAAGGCACCATCCTTACAACTGAAATCCCTCAAGATTTCAGTGGTGAGGAGGCCCAAACACCAAAGTCCCGGAGCTCACTCAAAACAGCACAAAATGGAGCCTCTCAAGGCTTAGGAGGGGTCAAACACCTCCAAACCACAAAACAATCTAAACAAACTATTTAGAGGGCCTAAAAATAGAACTTTTTTATATTATAAACTAAGCTCAAAAAAGTTCTAAGATAGGCAAAAATAGTATGCAAGAATGGGTAAAAAGGGTAAGATTGTTACCCTTGAAGAACCTCTCCAACAATGGTGGACCAGCTGCTCCTCCAAGCTCAAAACCACCCAAGAACCTCAAGAACAACCTCTTAGAACCTCAATAGCCAAGGGAAGGTGTAACACTATGTGTTTGTGTGCAATAGTAAGCTTAAACACACACAAAAACACACAAGAGGTAAATATAGAGATAGGAAATATGTATAACCCTAACCCTAATCCAGAGCTTCTCTCACAATGTTTTTCACCTAAAAATGTCTAACCCCCATGCCAAGAGAGGAGCCCTCTTCTTATAGGCAAACCAATCTTGTAAAGCTTACTCAAGAAGCTAACAAGGAATCCATCCCTCCATACACGTGTATGGAGGGGAACAAAATGCAAGACGGCTGTCTTAAAATATCTGCAAAAGCAGATGAACAGTAGTCGGCTGCTCAAAATTGCCATTTTGACAAAATGGACTGCCGACCGGCAAACAATAATGCCGACCGGCAATATACATTGCCGATGGCAACAAAACACCAGCCGGTGTCCTCTAGCCACGGCCGGTGATGTGTGGGGATGCCTCACAAGGCATTCCCTGCCCCTCCAAGGCAACAAACAAGTGTTTGGTGCAAAACCAGACACTAAACAGTCGGGTTCGGAGATCCTGGGGCAAGGCACGTAGCCGAGACCTCCGGGAACTCCAAACGAACACAGACATGGATGATCACTGGGTGTTCAAACGGTGACGTCCAAGTCTTGAGGACGGTCAAAAATGGGGTGTCTACAGTTGCCCCTCTTTGACAGAACTCGAAAGTCATAACAATGACGGGAGTGAATGTCAAAGCCCAGAGACGACCCATTTTTGACAAAGCCGAAGACTTAGACAAACATGCAAGACAAACAAGGTATGTGCCCGAAGGCAGGGGCAAAATGCAAGACAATGCACGAAGCCAAGCATAACTTATGATCGTGCAAAGAAAAGCTGTAACGAAGCACACATGCGACGATTTTAAGCTAGCATACACCAAACTACACTACAATGCAGAAAGGATGTAAGAGAATTATGCAATTCTCGATACGTCTCACGCGGAGGATACAATACCTGTCCAGTTCGTCTGGTTCCACCGGCCGCAAATGAACCGTACATACAATATCGTGCCTGTAAAGAAAACAAACTTAACAGGTATGATATTGTTAGCAACATGCATGACAATGCAATGAATGAATGCAAAATGATATGCAATATATACAAAACAATATATAAATAATGCAAATGAAAATGCAATGCAATTGAAACAATGCGAACTATATGCAAAGCAATTGAATCATGATCCAATCATGAGCAGTTTGAAACCACACAAATGTCAAATAGATTGATGGAGGTAACACGTCCGTCTACCATAGAACGATCAACTGAACCATGAGTAATGTAGACGGACACAAGAATGAGTATTGGGTGGAATGACATAAGTGGGGTAACGACCCGCTGGGGAAAGAATGATGATCCTAATGTCGGATGCAAAAATTACACTGTAATGTAATATATGCGATGGATATGCTGGGAAAATGGCAATGGATATGGCACGCGGGCCAAACCAAATTTTGCCTAGGCAAGGCATGTACGCATACGAGCCACGTCTAACATAGAACGGTCTACTGAACTATGCTTTGACACGAGAAGTATGGGCACATACCAGACCAAGCTCAACATGGAAAGGCGCAAGCCATAGGCGGAGGAGGTGATGCAGTGAATGCATGCAATCTACAATGTAATATCTACAAATATGCAATGGGATGGAAATGGATACAATGGATATGGCACGCGGGCCAAACCAAATCTTGCCTAGGAAAGGCATGTACGCATACAAGCCGTGGCTAACATAGAACGGTCTACTGAACTATGCTTCGACGTGAAAAGTATGGGCACATACCAGACCAAGCTCAACATGGAAAGGCGCAAGCCATAGGCGGAGGGTGATGCAATGGATGCATGCAAGCTACAATGGAAATGCATGACAATGCATGTTTATTTTCTACAATGCATGACAATGCAATATTTACCATGTATGCATGACAATGCACTACTTACAATGGATGCATGACAACGCACTATGATGCAACGGCTATGATTGCAGCTTTCCCTATCTTACCAACAGGGCAATATACTAGGTTGGTTCAGTATCCAAAACTGAGGCGCAGACATGCTGCCTCAACCTATGGGGCTCCCATATAGATTTCAAGCCGAGGATACACCCCTGGGTATTTAAACCAGACTTTAGTCTCGGAACTCCCGAACCTTTGCGTTCTAGGCATAAGCCATTCGAACTCTAGTTTCCACCATCCCAGTTGGTCTTCTAGGAACTCACTGCAAACACAGGCAGGTGGCTTTATCGGACCACCGAAAGTCGTTCGGGCACGACAAACACCAAAGGAATTGCACCTTTAGAGGATTTAAGGTCTCCTAGACCGGGATGCAAAATGTATGCATGACAATGCATGTTTTTGTTTGTTTTTTTTGGAATGCAAATGATGCATGATGTTGGTGTGCGCGACAACGCAGGTTTACTTGAAATGCATGACAATGCACGAAAATTTGATGCGCGGCGACGCGCGGCTTGAGATGCACGACAATGCAAATGAACTGAGAATGCATGAAGATGTATGATCTCGAGATGTACGACAACGCACGACTTTTGAGACGCATGATAATGCGACCGAGCGGGTTTATGGCCTTGCCAGACCGCACGTGTTTCTGGTCCCGCTGAACCGTGGTGTGTTTTTGGTCCCGCCGGACCCACTTTGGGGCAATGCATGAATTTGAGATGCGGTGCACAAGACAGTGCGATGGGATGCATGCCAAATGCAATGAGATGCGCAAAACAGCGTGGTGCGTTTAGACAACGCGAGTGAAGGTCTTGCACCTCCCAAGGATTTTAGGTCTCCTAGACCGTGGGTTGGGCAAAATAACGCGATGCGTTTAGACAACACGAGGGCATTAGACGGTGCGGTGCGCAAGATAGCGCGATGGGATGCATGCGAAATGCAATGAGATGCGCGAAACAGCGCGAAGGAATGCACGCCAAATGCAATGAGATGCACGAAATGCGCGAAGGAATGCATGCCAAAAGCGATGAGATGCGCAAAACAGCGCGATGCGTTAGACAACGCGAGTGAAGGTCTTACACCTCCCAAGGATTTTAGGTCTCCTAGACCGTGCGTGTTTAAGGTCTCGCCAGACCGTGACGAACAAAACAATGCGATTGAAATGCGATGCACAAGACAGTGCGATTGAAATGCGATGCACATGGGGCAACTTTTGAGTCTTGTAAAAGCCAAAAGGATACGAGAAGGGTACACCTTGTACGAATTCGAGTGCCACGCACAGAAGACACGATCCGAGGCCAAAACGGAAGCTGGTCGAGCGTCGGAAATGCACTGTTTTGCACTATTTTAAGCAATGAAGACTCTGCATCACTCATATAATCCAAGAAAAGGTGTAGGAGGCTCAAAACCCACTGTAGGAGACCACCGGATGTCCACCGGCCATCAGAATGCATCACCGACCATCCATCGGCCCTCATACAATTCCATCGGCACAATATATTGCCGACCGGCAAAGAATGTGGCCGACCGGCAAAGAAATCCTGTATCGGGGCAGTTTTGTCAATTGGCCACGGGTCTTTTAAAATAGGGCTTCTAGCCCTATTTTCTTCACTTGTTCTTGGTCGAAAATCCACCCTCTCTCTCTCTAGGCTATTTTCCTCCCTCGATCTCCTCATTTTCTTGCGTTCTAGCCTTGATTTCGTTGTTCGATTCGCGAATATCTTCGCATTTCGAGTGTTTTGAACCGAACGGAACTTCGTTTCGGTGTCTCTTTCTTGATTTTCGCCACTCGGGGCTTGTTTCCCTCGAGTTTTTCTCGATACCCGTGACTTTTCCACACTCCGGCTTTCCCAGCCATTTCCGACCCTCTCGGGGTTGACTTTTTGTTGACTCTTCATATTCTCTCCCATTTTTCCCTCCTCGGCCATTTTCACATTCTCTTCGAGATGGCGGATGATCTTCCAAAGGGTGGGGCTCCTCCAGAGCTTGAGATGGACCCCGAGGCTGAGCCATTACCGCTCCGCATCCGGGTGTTCGATCTGGAGACCTACAGGCCTGCGGTTCACGTGATGCTCCCTAACGGACTACGCCAGTTCCCGAGCTTCGAGAGGGGCGTGGCACCTGAGCTACTACTCCGTGAGCCAGAGTCACACTTGTCGCACGGCGCCTCCGAGGTACATACCTCCCCTGGTTTCAATTTTTCGCAATGTAGAACACTTAAACTGCTATAGTTGATTTTGTTCTTCAATTGCTTAGTTCGAATGCACTGATGCACTGTACACTATAGTTGATTGTGAACACACTTGCAACTGATAACTGCTTGAATCTGACACGCGTACACACACTGCGCTAGCCCTGAATTGCTCAAACACATTGACACAACACATACTATACTTCACTGTGGACACACCGGCACCCGGTATCTGTTTGATTTCTGAAAAACATGCACACATGTCGTATTTGCTCTGAACCACTCAAACACGCTGGCATATCATACGCCGTAGTTCACTATAAGTACACCGGCACCCGATGTCTGTTTGATTTCTGAAAAACATGCACACACGTCGCATCTGTACTGAACCGTTCAACACACTGACATATCATACGTCGTAGTTCACTGTAAGTACACCGGCACCCGATGTCTGCTTTACATTTGAAAACACGCACATACACACTATATCTATATGCTTCTCAAAACTGTATCTTGAATATTGCTTCGCAATTGTTGCTTTTGATTACAGGGGGACTCCCATACCATCCGCGGGTATGGGAACGTCGTCGCCCGAGACTGGTACATGGAGTTGCCAGATGCGGTTCTCCAGATCATCGACGAGGCAAGTTTCGGCATCTTTTGCAGGGGGCTTTCCCAGCTTACCACCTGCAGGCCCTTGCTTGCTGCTTTAGTGGAGAGGTGGTGGGATACCACCAACTCCTTCCACTTCTCCGTCGTAGGGGACATGACGATGACCCCTTATGACTTCTCGATGCTTACCGGCATCGGGGTAGGGGGTGATCCGATCCCCTTTGACACGGATATGGGTGAGTGGGATGCTGCCCAGCTGTACCTGCTCGGTACCTCAGCCACCCCTTGCTCGGTGGGGTTCGTTAGATACTCGTGGTTCGGAGCCACTTCAGGACTCAGCCAGCCTTGGCGGAGGAGGCGCAGATGACCCCAGAGGAGGTGATCTCAGTATGCGCGGGGCTTCATCATGTTTTTGCTCAGGACGACCCTTTTCGCCGCCGGGCGAACACCGTGCCTCTTTGCCTGTTGAACGCACTGGTGGATGTCAGGCGGATCCGCCGCTACAACTGGGGTGGCGCAGGCTTGGCCACTTTATACGGTTACATGAGCTCTTCTTCCCGCCTCAGCGGACAGCTTCTTGGCGGATACTGGCGAGCTTGGGAGGTACATCTTCTTCCCCTTTTACATTTCTGCTTTCTGCTTTACATTTTCTGTATTCTGTACACTGCACAGTCTATCTCTCACTGACTATATACTGCACACGCGGCACACATATACTCTGCTTTACACTGACTGTACACTGCGCACCCACTGTACACTCTGCACAATACACTGCACAACACACGGCTCTGCCATTTCTGCCTTATTCTGTATTCTGCTTTATCTAATAGTCATACTGATATCTGTTCTGCAGTTGTGGGTCTATGCCTACTTTCCCAGGCTTGCCCCAGTACCCGATGTGGAGATCCCGCTCGACGTCCCATTTTCTCATTGCTTTGATGTGCGGTGTGTGCGAAGACCTCGGGAGTCTTTTTTTTTCTTCCGCCGCTACTTCGACACCATCACCGCCGCGGAGGTATGTTTAACTTTAGAGCTTGTTTAAGCTTTGCATCGCACTGTATTTTTGATAACAGATAGATAACAAACTGCATTTGTACCCGCAGATCACCTGGCAGCCTTGGGCTCCATTGCCGCCGGCCGTGGTGAGGGATCACTATGAGGGCGCAGAGGAGACTGCTCGTCTTCGGATTTTGTTGGAGGTCCGGTCTGTCGGGCTTGGTACCTGGGGGAGCGCTTCTTGCGTCAGACCCTGGGTTTACCGGAGCAGATAGTTCCGGGTCCGCCTCCTACACACATGAGGCATACAGAGAGGCTTTCCCTCGCGCACCTGAGAGAGTATACCGTTGCTGGGGCACGGAGCGTCACAGAGACGAGGGCGACTATGCCGAGTACGTCCGGACCCACATTATGCGACCCTTGAGCAGTGGTCGACGAGCTGAGAGGGAGAGGCCAGCGGCGCGGCAGCTGGAGCAGGAGCGTCGAGGAGCTCGAGTCCGTGGTAGGGGTGGAGTTCAGAGAGGGCGGGGACTGGCTGGCCTGCTCTGCCCACTTCACTGACTTACAGAGGGCAGGGTGGGGCGACCTACCAGATCCCCTTTACCCCTCCTCCGGCTGATCACGAGTTGGTCGGTGTCCCTGACTTGCCTCCGGTATGTATTATTGCATTTCGCATCTTGCATTGGCATTTCATTTCATTTTATTTGATATTCCGCAGAATACTGATGCATCTGATACTTTTGCAGGCGTCCTCCGAGTACATCCGGCAGTCCCTGGAGCTGAATGCCTCCATGATGGAGATGCTACAGCGGACTTTCGACCTCCTGGCCCTTTATAGTATCCCGGTATGTTCTTTCTGACCACAGCCTCAAAGCATACATAAACTGCTTCGCATAATCTAACACACAACGCAACACCTGATAAACTGTTCATAGCATTCATACACTGTATTCACACATTGTACTTATACACTGCATTCCGCATCGATACACTGCTCACGGCATACATATACTGTACTCATACACTGTATTCTGCACTGATTCATTGCTCACGGCATACACATACTGTACTCATACACTGTATTCCGCACTGATTCACTGCTCACGGCATACTGATGCATTTGCCTTTTATGCTTTTCAGCCTCCTTTCCAGATCCCTCCGGTGGGTGGTGCTCCAGCTGGGCCCTCTATTCCTGCTCGAGGAGGGCGTGGAGATGCTGGACATTCCCGTGCTAGGGCAGGGCGTGCTCATGTCGGGAGTAGCTCTCGGGCACCTGTTCCTGATGACGAGGATGATGAGTCCGAGTCCGAGTCCGAGGCAGAGGCAGAGGCAGAGGCGGGATCATCTGAGGAGGAGACCGGAGACGGTTCAGACTCAGGTTCAGATGATGGTGCGGCAACGATGCTCCTGGACCTTTGTCCAGGAAGAGGGTGAGGACAGACTGCCAGACTTGAGACCTCTTGATGTTGATACAGACTTTTGCTGTTTTTCTTCTTCTTTTCTGTACTTTTTCTTTTTGTTGGTAGTTAGGAGTACTTTGTACTGCCGCAGGCAGATTTTTGTTTCCAAAACTATGTACTTGAAAAGGTGATGAAATGAAACAAACTTTTTATCTAAAAAAGTGTTACATTTGTATATCTCATGCATTGCATCAAACATATTACATTCACCTCAATGTAAATAAATTGATCTGTTGCCTGAAAATTGAGCACTTGTAAATTGAGCACTTGCACTGTAATAATCAGATAACCAATCAGCAAATAGCAAATAACCCAAGCAAACCACTGCTAAACCTGAACACACAGCCCATACTCTGTGGGAATTAGTCTGCATACAACCCGTAACACCGCATTCGGTTCATTCTGCACACAGAAAACCCCGAACAAACAACCCAATCTAATAAGACGGACTACGAAAGCTGAAGCGGTTGAAGTTGAAGCACACTCGGATGCCCCAAATTTTCCCTTTTCTTCTTTTGCTTTGCATAAAATGTAGAGAATGGCACAGCACTCTGAGCATAAACGATTTTAACTTTTGAAGAAGGGTTCTGCAACCAGGGTATCGAGCCTAAAACTGAACACAGCGGGAAAGACTCAAACAAAAGGTGAGCAACCTGGACACAACGAGGCACGCTTGGAAAAAAAAAAACTCAAAACGAAAGTTGAGGTAAACAAGACAAAAGACGCGACACACGGACGTGTTTATAAAAGCTAAAGACCTAAGATCTCGAGGAGCCAGTTCCTCCGGGTATTGTCCCCATCCTTTCTGATTTGTGATTCTTACGTCACTCGGCCCTCAGGCTCGGTTTTCTCTCAAAAACCCTTTTCTCTTCTTTTCTCTCAACTTACACCTCTCTATTCTTTATTCTCTCATTTTTCATCCCTCCCCAGGGTGATTGATGGGTGAATAAGAAAATGTGGGTTCACCCACAGCATTAGTAGCTTACACGGCTGTTTCTTCCATGACGTCGAGTCGGGATTCCGGATAGGAAAGCTTCTTCCGGCGGATAGGGTGCCCCTTTGGCAAGTATGCGGACGGCGGGGGAAAGACAGAATACCTGACTCGGCTGTGCCCCTAGTTCATCACTTTGACCATTTTTTGTTTTCTTCTTTCTAAAACAGTTTTGACCAAAATGAGAGCCGGATTAACATACTTGTTCAATTTTTGAAAATCATGCAAGTCAGGTATGAGCACTGAAAATTTTCCTTTTGGGTCCAAGAAAATGGTCCGGTTTTGGAGAAATGAAATAGTTTTCGAGAAAATAGTCAACCTCAGTAAAAATTTTCAAAAACTATTTTTGCAAACAGTCAATGCTCGAGCACGGAACCTACCCTCGAGATGCGCAACCTCGGATCGGAGGCAATGGAAATTGCCCCTGGCTTGAAGGGGCGCGTGGCAACGGAAAGTTGCCCCTGGTTTTGGACGGCAATTCAGGGCAACTTATGGCAATGCATGGCCACGGATGGCAACGGAAAGTTGCCCCTTGTTTGGATGATGCCGCAGCATGCTGAAAACAGTCTTCACAAATGATGATCGAAATTTGACACGGAGAAGACGAAGACGTCTGAACCAATATATGGACACAGTCACTGTGAGAATGTTGGTGGCTGGACTTCAGGATGAAGTTGCCTACGTATCCCAGACATGGGAATCAAGCCTACGTAGTTCACGGTTGTTACAACCGAATGGTCGGATGCAGGGGAAGCAAGGATGATCAAAACCATTACATGGACTGAGGCGCTATGAAAGCGTCGGGGGCTGGACTTCAAGATGAAGTTGCCTACGTATCCCAAACATGGGAATCAAGCCTTACGTAGTTCCGGTTAAGGTACACTCGGGTATTTTAACCTTCACTTTTTAGGCTCTAACTTTTGCCAAGGCGCCTGTTGCAGGTTTTCGACCTTGCGAGCTTCTTTTTCTTCTTTCTCTTTTTTTTTCTTTTTTTTCTTCTTTTCTTTCATTTTCTTCTTTTTTTTTTCTTTTTTTTCTTTTTTTTTTCTTTTTTCTTGCTCTAACTTTTGCCTGGGTGCCCTTCCGGGTTTTCGGCCCAGCGAGCCTCTCAAAGGGTAAAAGTGTAGCATAGTCCATGCCAAATGGTTTTGAGATCCTGAAGTCATCTGAGTCCAGGAGAATGGCTGTTGTACTGATTTGCGGAAGGATCCATCACGGTCGCTTCACGAGCCTTTCCGGTGAGATCTAATCTTCTTGATCTGTTTGTGCCTCTTGCTCGAGGGTTGCTTCAAATCGGGCCGCACAGGCCTTTCATGGCAATTGGCTGTTGAACGTTTTGAATGGCTTCCAGGTTCGAAACAGATAGGTTGAATCTCGAGGCTGAGAGCGATCCTTGGCTGCACAATCTCAAGAGCAATTCCACACAAGTCTTCACAGGACCGCGCAAAACATTTTGTTTTTGAAAGTTTTTAAGAAAGCGACAAATCGCTCGCGCAGAAGATAGTGTGAAACCAGTCTGGATCAAGCCAGGGTCCTTCTCAGTACTCACACTGACAGGCACGATTTCATTCATCAGAAGGCTTAGCATGCCTCTTTTCTCTCAAAATGATCAAATTTTGCAAAACCCGAGGAATTCCTCCCTCTTCGTTTTTACCACCGCAGTGCTCAAAAAAAGGGTTTTGAAAAAAAACTTAGGTCATTACAATGATGTTCAAGGCACAAGAGAGTAGGTAGAATGTACTGCCGTTCCATTCGCCTCCTCTGGCACAACTAACTCATACTGAAAGCAAGCATAAAGATGAGATAGCCACGGCTGTTTCATTCAGATTTGTTGGTATAACTGGCCCCTCGGCAGAGGCAGACTCAAAAACAAAAAATGGGTAATTACAAGACAAAACGGTGTTCGAGGCAACAACCCCGGAATCACCTGACATTCTATAAAAAGGGGGGGGTTGACTCGCTACAACAAGACAGACCCGTAAGCAAAAAGACTGACTCAAGACAAAAGAGACAGACTCAAAACAAAAGACCGACTCGATACCCAAGCCAGAATTTACAAAACTGGTGTTCGCAGATGCTCAAAAATGCGTGCCAGACGCCACATCCAAATGCACCAGGCACTGCCCGCAGGCGGTTCACTCTCGATTACATACTCGCAGTATCTGTGTCCTCAAAATCCAACACTGGTAGTAACGGACTTGGCTGAAGTGGGCGGGATAACCTCGTTGTCAATCAAATCTGCACCTCATGACGGAGGCGGAAACAATTGTCGGTAGCATGACCTGTCTGCTGGTGGTACGCACAGTACAAAGCAGCATCATGTGTAGCAGGGAGATTCTTCGGGAGGGGCCGAGGCTCCAGGGCTTAAGATGCCCTCTCTCGGCAAGGATCTGAGTGCCTTGGACAACGGCATAAGAGAGCATGGAAGACCCTGCGCCCTCGGGGCAGGTACTTTGAAGTTGAGCACTCTTGCTAGACGCACTAGCGAACGGGTCGGCAGGCCGCCTTGGATTTCTGTCCTTCCCGGGTGGGGTTGGGAACGGAGGAACTGTTCTGGCATGACGGGGCCTATCCCGGTTTCTGACTGACTTGAACTACCCTCAGGTGGGGTGGGGAAAGCATCCTCCACAGCTTTTGTCACAACTGCAGATACTGTTGCTTGTTCATCCCCGCGCTTTCAAAGCCTCGACTGCCCACAGCAGTTGTTCGATAGGATCGGCATCTACCTTCATTTTGTCTTTCCTCTGGCCTCAGCCTGATCAAGGGTTTGGGTTGACGTTGACATGTCATTGCATAGTTGGAGGCCATCTCCGGTTGGCTAAGTTCAATCACAATCCGTCCCAACAGCGGGGGCTCCTGGGGCGTAAAATTTCCGGCATATGGTGCGGCTGGTGGCGAAGCGGACATTCCGTAGGCGAGATCCGCCACGGACCTCTGGAGATCACCTATCATCCCTATCAGTTCAAATGTAGTAGGCTCGCGAGCCTGATATAGCTGAGGGGTCCAAACCGGGTGTGCAGCAGGCGACCTAGGCGGATGCGGCATATCAATATTGGTCTCACTTTGTAGAGTGAT
>JAPPVO010001247.1:0-28217 GCA_030407325.1 Camellia japonica | reverse complement strand
TATTCAGTTCTTTCTGTGTGAAGAAGTATTTCAAACTCTTGTGGTCAGTGTATACTTCACATGTTGCCCCATACAAATAGTGACGCCAAATTTTCAATGCAAAAACCACTGCAGCAAGTTCCAGATCATGGGTTGGGTAATTCTTTTCATGCGGTCTCAACTGTCGGGAAGCATAAGCAATAACTCTCCCATTCTGCATTAAAACACACTCCCAAACCCTTATGAGAAGCATCACTAAACACAGTATAAAACCATCCGTACCTGAAGGTAGAGTTAAAACCGGTGCAGTCACAAGTCGAGTTTTCAACTCTTGGAATGCTGATTCCCTCTGGTCAGTCCAGTCAAATGATATCCCCTTCTGTGTCAACTGAGTCAGTGGTAAGGCAATCTTGGAGAAATCTTTAACAAATCTTCTGTAATATCCAGCCAATCCCAAAAAGCTTCGGACTTCGGTTACATTTGTTGGTCTAGGCCAGTTCACTACAGCTTCAATTTTCTGCGGATCAACAAAAATTCCATTTTTGCTAACCACATGCCCCAAAAACATAACATGATCAATCCAGAATTCACACTTAGACAGTTTAGCATACAGTTTCTGTTCTCTTAAGATTTGTAGGGCAAGTCTCAGATGGTGTTCATGTTCTTCTTACTTTTTGAATAAATCAGTATGTCATCAATAAACACTACAATGAAATCATCAAGGTATGGTTTAAAAATCCTGTTCATAAGGTCCATAAATGCAGCAAGGGCATTCGTGACTCCGAACGGCATAACTAAAAATTCATAATGGCCATACCTCGTTCTAAAAGCAGTTTTACCAATGTCTTCTGGTTGACTTTCACTTGATGGTACCCCGATCTAAGATCAATCTTGGAAAACACTTGTGCACCCTGTAACTGGTCAAATAGATCATCAATACGCGGTAATGGATATTTATTCTTTACAGTTACCTTGTTCAGTTCGCGGTAATCGATGCACAGTCTCAGTGAGCCATCTTTCTTCTTCACAAATAAAACCGGTGCACCCCACGGTGATGTACTGGGCCTGATGAATTTCTTGTCTAGCAGTTCTTGCAATTGCACTTTCAATTCCTTCAGTTCAGTTGGAGCCATTCTGTAAGGAGCTTTAGATATCGGTTGTGTACCCGGAATCACATCCACAGTAAATTCAATTTCCTGTCGATCAAATCCCCTGGCAAATCATCTGGAAATACATCTGGGAATTCTCTAACAATAGGAATGCAATTCACATCAGTTTTAACATCATTACTAGCAGATACAGTCAGTACAGAACACAGATATCCTTTACACCCCTTCCTAATCAGTTTGACAGCTTTCACAGAAGAAATCAGATATGGAGGAGGCACTACTCCAACCCATCAAATACAAACTCAGGCAAACCCGGTGGACGAAAACAACTTGCTTTGTTACACAGTCTATAGTAGCATGATATTTTTGCAACCAATCCATCCCCAATATTACATCAAAATGATCGATATTCAATGGCAGTAAATCAATAAATAGATGCATATCCCCAACAATAATCTCACAAGCAGGATACATATATGCACATGTCATGGATCCCCCAACAGGTGATGATACAGCTAGCAGATAGTTCATGGGTTCTAAGGGTCTATTCAATTTACGCGAAAAAGCATGCGATACATACGAATGTGTAGACCCCGAATCAATCAATACATATGCATTTTGAGCACAGATAGAGAGGATACCTGACACGACAGTCTCAGTGTTCTGCACATCTCCCGGTACTAGGGCAAACACTCGGCCCTGCCTCATAGGCTCTTTCCCGGTAGCTTTGGGGTTAGGCTTTGATGCTACATTTGATGCTGTTGCATTCGGTGTAGCTTTACCACTAACTGGTGGAGCAGAAGGGCAGTCTTTAATTCTGTGGCCCACCTTGCCACATCTGAAACAAGCTCCAGAAATCTGATAGCAAACCCCTTTGTGCTTGTTACCACATATGGAGCAGGGTGGAGTAAATCCACTCCCTTGGCTGGGACTAGTCGTCGACCCCGTATTCTGTTTCTTATTTGCTGGTTATGCTTGCCTTTCTTGAATTTGAAACCCTGCCTTTTACCTTGCCACTCAGTTGTTGGTGTTTCAGATTGTTTCACTCTGCTGCATATTCGTCTCGGCCATCAATGCCCGGTCAAGAACACCTACATAAGTTGGCATTTTCAAAACACTTATTCGGTCCTGTATAGCAACACTAAGGCCGCCTTCAAACCTCCTGGCCTTCTTATAATCGGTATCCACCATGTGTGGTGCATACCTAGCAAGTTCAGTAAATTGCTTCTCATACTCGGCAACAGACATTTTGCCCTGTCTTAGCTGTTCAAACTCAGTCACTTTTCTGTCCCTGATGCACTGGGGAAAGTACTTTTCAAAGAAGGATTCCTTGAACTGAGCCCAAGTCATAATGGTACTTGCATCGCGGGTCAGCATCCACCACCTTCTAGCTTCTTCTTGAAGGGTGAAGGTTGCTAACAGTACCTTATTGGCTTCGGAGCACGGAAACATTTCAAACAATTTTTCTGTTTCAAGTACCCAAGCTTCAGCCTTCAATGGTTCAAGGCCTCCCTGAAAGGATGGCGGTTTTAGCTTGCTGAATTTCTGGGTAAGAGCAATAATATCCCCCTCATTTGCATTCACATTTTGCACATTCACATTTTGGTCCGGCTGTACCGGAGGAGGAGGAGGAGGTGGCTGTGGATTCTGTTGTTGATCTAGCCTTTCAATTATCAGTCCCATCATTAGTTCAAGTCTGGCCATTCTGGCCTCAGAGGATGATGATTCAGTTTCATTTGCAGTGCTTGCGTTATCCATTTCACTATAAGCAGTTATGACAGTTATCATTATAAACGGTTGTACAATTAAACAGTTTAACATTTTATCACATAATCAGTCAGTCATAAGCACACACTTTTCAAGTTCATGAGATGCCCTAATTGCTTTTCTAGGACACCCTATAGCTCATTTGGACACGTGTGTGCGGTATAACTCGTGGTTAAGTATCGCTCTGATACCACTCTGTCACGACCCAAACCCGGCCCTATGGGTTTAGCACCGTAACTGGCCAGTAATCCGAGATTACCGAAGGCCTGCAGAACAGTAATACAGTTAAACAGAGTACAGGGCCTGGCGGAAGCCAATACAGTAAATAACTAGTGTCCATTGAGCTGTGTAAATCTGTATGCCAAAAACATTTTTCATGCATTCATACGGTTCAGAACAGTACGGTCTATATACAGTCTATACAATCACATGCAAACATTCAGTACGGGGACTTAATCCCTCGATAACAGTACAGTAAAACAGTAAGCAGTCTATACAGTGATACAAAACAGTGAGGAGTCCGATGGGAAAACCAAAAACAAAATCCCAAAGCCATGACATGGCAACACGGAACCTCACAGTGAGGCACATAGGCTGGCTTGACAAAACTGGGGACCAACCCACGCTCCTAGCTCTGGTCTGGCGGCTGAGAACCTACATATATATATGAGCAGTGAGCTAAAGCCCAGTGAATAACATAAAGCATAAAGAGGTTAAGAATGAAATGTCCTTACAGTAATGAAAACAGTTCATTTAAACAGTGTTTCAGTCTTTCAGTCAGAACAGTTATTCAGTCATATGTGGTACATCCATTAGCATAGCAGTAACAGTAGGTCATAAAGACCGAACAGTAATGATGGCCAGTCATTCAGTAAACAGTATGGTTCCACGAGAAACCGACAGAGATCTCTGTAACAGTACAGTCAGTAACAGTAGGTGCTAAGGATGCCACAGTACAGTTCAGAAATAAAGGACATACATTCCTTCAGTAATCAATTTCAATTCAGTAAACAGTTCAGAAAACAGTACAGTTCAGTTGTTCAGAAAATAATCTTTTGGAACATATCTTTACACAATTGTTACTCACAGAGATTGGGCTAATAGCAGCTAGAGCGCGTCCCCGAGAGCCAACCCTAAACAGTTAACAAATAGAACACACACTAAGTTTCACAGTCGGGAAGTATGATAATTCAATCCCTAAATTTCCTCGGTGTGGTTCTATGTCTAAATCCTCATTAAGATGCCTTAAACTAGGCCTAAGAATGCCTAGGATGGGATGAGGATGCAAAAATACACTTAGAAAATATTTTGCAAAGTTTGCTGAAAATAGGCGCTTCGCTCGAGCGAGCCTTCCTTCGCTCGAGCGAGCTTCCAAAATCAAAGGCTTCGCTCGAGCGACAATCCTTCGCTCAGCGGTCTGATGAACAGTAAAAGTACTGGTGCTGGATTTTTACGCGCGATACTACGCTCGATGCTCGCTCGAGCGGAGCCCTGAATAAAGGTGCTCGCTCGAGCGAGGAATCCTTCGCTCGAGCGAAGAAGCAAAATCTGGAATTTCCAGATTTGTCTTCCAAGTTCGAACCAAGCATTTAACCATCCAAAACTCAACCTCTTGGCCCCAAATTCTGGAAAATACTCTAAAACTCAATGTATAACAAGTTTCAAAAGCTAATTTGCACATGCAAGGGCCAAGGGTTAGTCAATTAAAGCCATTTTTCAAACCCATTTCAAGAACAATTTCCAAAACATGCAATGCATGAACTTTAAACCAAAATCAATCTCCAAATCTTGCTTTATTGAGCTCCAATCTTTGAAAACAACTTGAAAGCATGGACTAATATAAAATCATGGACTTGCATGCACAATTTATCATGAATTCAACTTCAAAATGCATCAATTCAAGCATGCATGTAACATTTGAGCTTCAATTCACTATTTATGAGCAAATTCATGACTTACTTCCCTATAATCATGATACATGCAAGATGGAACTTAAAAACAACAAGAAGATGATGATTTCCTTACCTAGAGTGTCAATTACAAGTCTTGGAAGCTCAAATTAGCAATCTATGTTACCAATCTTCAAGTTTCTAAGCAAGGTTAAGCAATGCAAGAAGGAAATCAATTCTCTCCCTCTCCTCTCTCTCTAATTTCGGCTAAGACAAGGAGAATGGCTGAGGAATGTTTTAATTGAAGTGTGATGAAGTTCAATAATGTGAATAAACAAGGCCCCACTCAATGGCAAAGTGGTAATTACGTCAAACTCTTTAATTGGCTCTAATTAATCTAATTTAATCATTCCTAAACAATTTTCAGATAAATATATCATTAAAACACAAATATTCTACTGATCTCAAAACTCTAAACGGTTCCAATTCGGCCGCCGATAAGGCCTTCAATTAGCAATTTAAACACATAAATTCAAACAGGTAATCAATCAATCAAACAGATACAATATGCAATTCAATAAATAAACTTATTCAATTTCAGTTTCGATTTCAATCAGTCCATTCAGTACTTCAGTTAATTCGATTATCAGTCATTATCCGTTCAGTTTAGCAGTAATCAGTACGTATTTCAGTGGTTTAACGGTAATCAGTACGAGGGTTGTTACAAGAAAAGCAATTATAATTTTTTTTTAAAGTTAATTTTGTTAAATAGAATTTTATAACAATGAGGTATTTATAAATTTTTAAATTACAGGAAACAATTTTTACTTTAAATAAATTTCAAAAGATGTATTTGTAATTTATCCGAAAAAAATATGGTTGCATTTCAAACTATAGGAAACAATATAAAATGCCTCATTGTATTTTATATACTCTCTCTGTCCTATTTCTTTTGTGGAATTTAATTTTTTTTAATAATATAATTATTACATTTAAAAAAAAATAAATTTTCAAAATTACCCTTTGTACATTTTTTATGAAATATCAATTGTCATAATTTTATTTTTTGTATTTTTAATGAATTTAAAAGAAAGGCAAAATAAGAAATTCATATTATTTTAGTTATTGATTTTTGAAAAGAAATTAATATTTTGAGATAATAAAAATAAAATAAGGGACTAACATTTTGAGTCGAAGGAAATATATTTTATCTGAGATATTATACAACCGATATGTTAATTCCTTAGTAATATAATTCACACATTACACTTTTAATTCTTATAATTTGTTTATTGTCTCAATATAATTCTTATTATTTTAATTACATTAATTTTATTTTTAATTTTTAATCAATTTAATTCAATTAACAGCACTTTTTTAAAAACTGAACTTATATCATACACTAAAATAGTTCACTCACACATTACACTTATAATTCTTATTTTTTAATGAGATTATCAAATTAACACAATAGTCAAATTAAAGAGAGTAAAACTATAGTTTAGCTAATAAAAAAAATTCACACAATAGTGACTTGCATGGCTTGTGAGAATTATTTCGAGTTTCATTTTGATAATTTAAATAGTTTAATTTTGAAGAATATTGAGTAAAATATATTTTTAAAAAAGAAGTTAATTGAGTATCGATAGTTCATTCACCAATTGATATTATATTCAATTTAATGCTTAAATATTTACTTTTTTTTTATATACAAGTATGTTTTGATGAAAAATTTATCGATCGACTTAATTTTTTTTACATATGTATGCTATTTAATATGTTTTAAAATATAAACGATTTTAATAATTAAAATAAAACTGTAATTCCTATAAGTGCCATACCTAGTGTGGGACGGCAAGTAAGGTTGAGGAGATCTCTCTCTATCTTTTATATGTATCTCTTCCATTATGGAAGTAACAGTGAGCTCTGTTGTTGGCTCTATCGCTTTGGTAACTCTGCTAACATGCGCATGGAAGGTAGTGAACTGGGTGTGGTGGAGGCCAAAGCAGATAGAGAAGTGCCTGAGAGAGCAGGGATTCAAGGGAAATCCATACAAACTGTTGTATGGAGACACAAAAGAGATGATATCAACAATAAGAGCTGCAAAATCCAAAGCCATGGACCAGTCCTCAGACGATATTATCCCACACGTCCTACCATTCCACCATTACTGTGTCCAACTTCACGGTATGTATCTCTCTCCTGTAAAACCACTATAAGAAAATACACCTTTTGCGATTAAATTTTTAGTCGCCAAAAGTCCTTTTTTAGTCGCCAAAGGTCGAATTTCCACTTTCCCCGACAAAAACTTTTAGTCGCCACTGTTGTCGCCAATTCATGGTCGCGAATACCTTTGGCGACTAAAAATCTGTTAGTCGGCAATGTACAGGTCTTCAGCGACGAAAGAAATTGTCGCCAAATGCAATTTCATTTTTGGAAATTAGACCTTTGGCGACTAAACTTTTGGTCGCCAATAGTGATTTTTTTTTATTATTATTTAAACATTTGCCGACTAAACTTTTCGTCGCCAAAATGTATACCTTTCGGCGACCAACGACTTTAGTCGCCAAAACCATTTTCAGAAAAAAAATAAAATAAAATAAAAATTGCCTCGGCTGCTCCCAAGGTTCGAACCTGCAACGTCCCAACACATGGTCCCCACTGCGCCTTTACCAACACTTGTTCCCCACTACACCACCCCAACATCACATGAATATTAATGCAACATATATTATTTATATACTATATTCGCTGGTATTAATACAAAATTGTATGTATAAAAATAATTATTTTTATTTAATATATTTAATGTAAAAATAAAAAATTTACTATAAAAAAATAGGATAGTACTTTTGGCGACTAAATCTGAATTTTAGTCGCCAATTCTCCATTTTTTGGCTACTAATTTCTTTTCTGTCGCTAAAACAATTAAATCTCGCCTAAGGATAGCACTTTTGGCAACTAAACTGAAATTCAGTCGCCAAAAACCTCTACTTTGGGCGACTAAACTGCAATTTAGTCGGCAATTCTTGACCTTTAGCTACTAATTTTGTTTTTGTAGCCAAAAAGCTTCACTTTCAGCGACCAAACAAATTTTAGTCGGCAAAACACCTATAATGGGCGACTAAACTATTTTTTAGTCACCAAAACTGTCACTTTTGGCTACTAAACAACCTGTAGTCGCTAAAAACCCTATATTTGGCGACTAAAGTGCCTTTTAGTCGCTAAAACCATTACCTTCGACGACTAAACTGTTTTAGTCGGCAAAAGGGAGCAACTTTTGCGACTAATTCCATTTTAGTCGCCAAAAATCATACTTTCAGCGACGAAAAAAGAACTTTTAGTCTCTAATTGTGCTTTTTGTTGTAGTGAACTATGAGATTGAATTTTTTTTTTTTTCAATTTTTTTCCAGCTCTTGTCAAATTAGAAATCTAACCGGAAAGACAGACGTGTGAAACTAAATGACATATATATATTTTACCTATTTTTTTTCTTTTTCTTTTTCTTTTTTAATCCTTTCCCAATCCCAAGCCAAACACAGCGTTAGGATTCGGTGAAGACACTCCAAAATCACTTCGAATTGTTCTTTTTATAAAACATATCATCCAAGCAAAAACTGAGATTGATCCATCGGTAATTAGTAGAACTGAAAATATATTGTCTATTTTCAAAATCTAACTTTTGGTTTGTTTAAAAAAAAAATAATACTAACAATAAAAAAAATTCATTCGAGTGGCTACATGTCCAATGAATTGTTTTTTTAAGTTACTGATTTTTTAGACCAACCTTACAAGATAAATTGTCTAGATCAAGTGAATTGATTCAGAACTCTACTTGTGTTTTTTTAACATTTTTTTTTAATTTTTATTTTTTTTCAAAACATATATTAGCAATAAGCTAATTCAAAAGCTTATGATTATAAAAGAGAGTGACTATTTGGTTGTCTTGAGCATCCGCATCAGACTCTTTATAATACATCAGCATCAAATCCTTCCTCCAGTAGCCTTAACAAATTTTTTGTAGATTAACTTTTTATTAAATTTACTTACAGTACTATTCATTAACTACATTATTTTTTATTATATTTTCTTAAGCAAAATTGGTTTTATTATATTTTCTGAAGCAAAATTGGGCCAAAATCATTCAATCGGTCGTCCACCCAGATGTCTCATAAGTGCCTGTAGCAGAAGAAAAATGTCCAAAATTAACTTAACTAGTCGACCGGTCAACGGCAACTTTTTTTTTTTTGGTTGCATTTTTTATGAATTGTTTGGGTGGCAACTCATCAATTTAATAAAAAAATTAAATATGAAAGAATAACAAATACAATAAAAAATTAATATTTTAATAAAATTGAGTTAAAATAGATATTTTGATGTAGTAAATACTAAAAAAGTGACTAGTTAAAATAGAAAAAATGGATTTTAGGTTAAATTTGATTAAAATTTTGAAAAGGCTGATACGGATACTCTAGGAGAATTGTTTTAGATCATTTATACTTGTCAAATCGTTATAAAAAAAAATACTAGTCTCACTATTTTAACTAATGAATATCAAGTTGGATTGTTACGGGGAAAAAATAATAATAATAATTTCTACTTGCAGGGAACATCACTCAAATATTACTTTTACAATCAATGTCAATATTAAGATTCTTATGCATATTTCACATATTATCATATTTTGCTAATAATTGTTTGAAGTCTTTCATTTTCTTCTCACTCAGACAAATAATGGCCAAAACTTGCAGGTAAAAATTACTTTCAATGGATAGGCCCAACACCAAGAGTAACCATTACAGATCCTAAATTGATAAAAGAGATCTTACATAACTATGAAGCCTTTCAAAAACCTGCGATGAACCCACTTGGCAAATTACTTGTGAGAGGGCTTGGATCGTGCGAGTGTGAGGAATGGGTCAAGCACAGAAATCTTCTCAACCCTGCTTTTCATCTAGAAAAGTTGAAGGTAATTAATCTCTAAATCTTCAACTTTTTATTTTCAATTTTTATAAGCTGCTTCAATAAGCTGCAACAAACAAGGCCTTACAATCATACAAAAATAATAATAGCACTAAACAGTCTTATTGGTGTTTGTTATATAGCATATGGTACCTGCAATGTACTCGAGTTGTAGTGAAATGATGAGCAAATGGGAAGTGTTAGTTTCATCAACAAAAGGGTCATGTGAGGTTGATGTATGGCCTTATCTTGAGAATTTGACCGGCGACGTGATTTCTCGAACAGCATTTGGTAGTAACTATGAAGAAGGACAAAGGATATTCAAACTCCAAAAAGAGCAATTTAATACTATAATGCAACTTATGCAATCAATTTACATTCCAGGGTCCAGGTAAGATAAAATGAATTTATGATTGTTTTACTTGCTTTTTGTCAATTTCAAATTTCAAATTTTTTTTACCAATTTGAATTGTTTTACATGTATTTTTTTTTAGTAGATACTGAATGCTAAAAGCACTAATTTTCATATTTTCAAAATGCTATACTCCAAATAAGTTGATAAAATTTCTTGTTTTCATGTCATCATCTATTCAAGGTTTACTTTTGTAGGTTTCTATTTTAGTAGATACTGACTGCTAAAAGCACTGATGTTTATATTTTCAAAATACTATACTCCAAATAAGTTGATAAAATTTCTTGTTTTCATGTCATCACCTATTAAAGATTTACTTTTGTAGGTTTCTACCAACGAAGACAAACACAAAGATTAAAACTATCTATGAGGAAGTAAGATCTCTAATGAGGAATATCATCATCAATAAGAAAAAGCGGACAATGAAAGGAGATGGAGATAATGACTTGTTGGGAATACTATTGAAAACAAATTTGAAAGCAAGTCAAGAACAAGGAAACAAGAAGAACATCACACTGACAACAGACGAGGTGATCGAGGAGTGCAAGCTATTCTACTTTGCAGGGCAAGAGACCATCTCGACTTTGCTCGTGTGGACAATGTACTTGTTGAGTAAGCATCAAAAGTGGCAAGCTCTGGCTCGAGAAAAGGCTTTAGCAGTATTTGGGGACAATAAACCAACCTATGAAGGGTTAAATCAACTCAAAACTGTGAGTGTTTTCTATATATATATATCGATTTTTTTATATTGTTTTCTAATTAATAAGATTGACTATTGTAATTTTTTCCTATCGAACTACATCTTTTCGAAAGTAATAGATGAATATAATTTGGAAGTTCACAAATTGAATGCAGGGAAGGCTTACATTTGCACGTAGGTGTATCACTTCATTATTGTTTGAAGACATGGTCAATTTAATTATACTTTAGGATTATGTACTGCTTGATTGCTCAACATAGATTCAAAATTTAAAATTCCTATAATCATTTATCTGCAGATAACCATGATTCTGTACGAAGTTCTTAGGTTATACCCACCAGCAGCCCACATTCTTCGAGCTATACACAAATCGACTAGGCTAGGAGAACTTGTTCTACCAGCTGGAGTAGAGTTTACATTGCCAGTTATGGCAATCCAACATGACCCTGAAATTTGGGGTGAAGATGCAATGGAGTTTGTTATGAAAGTAGTGAGAGAAGAGAAAGAAGAAACTCTGTATATTGAATTGAATAAAATAATACAATAGGAGAAGCCTCTATATATAGGCAGAAAGGAAACCTAGATAAGTAAGGAGATAGGAAACCTAGATAATTAAGGAAATAGAGATTGAGAGAGATACAAATACAAGATGGAGAGAGATACAAATAGATAAGAAACAGCTATAATAATATACAGCTAACACCCCCCCTCAAGCTCAAGGTGGTAAGTCAGATATCAATTTGAGCTTGGAGAGGAGATCAGAAAAGCGGCCTGGAAGATGAGCTTTGGTGAAGAGGTCGACGGTCTGATCAGCAGAGGTAACAAAGAGAAGACGAACATGGCCACTAGTAACATGCTGTCGTATGAAGTGGCAATCGATCTCAATATGCTTGGTGCGATCATGGAAGACATCGTTATGAGCAATCTGAATAGCACTTTGATTGTCACAATAAAGATTAGTGGCAGCGGAATGAGAAACACCCATGTTAGAAAGAAGCCAACGAAGCCACACAAGCTCCTGAGTAGTATCTGCAAGAGCACGATACTCAGCCTCAATACTAGAACGAGCAACAAGGGTTTGCTTCTTGCTACGCCAGGAAATGAGAGAAGTGCCCAAGAAGAAGCAGAACCCAGTAGTGGAACGACGATCGGTAGGATCCCCTGCCCAATCGACATCAGAAAAGGCATGCAGCTGTAAAGAAGAGTGAGGGGAATAGTGAAGACCATGAAACAAGGTTCCTTTGAGATAGCGCAAAATGCGAACCAGAGCAGCATAGTGTGGAGAGCGAGGAGCAGTCATAAATTGACTGACAATGTGAACAGCATAAGCAATATCGGGACGAGTAACTGTGAGATAGACAAGACTACCAACTAACTGACGATATAAAGTTGCATCTGACAATAGGGGGCCGTCAAGAGGTGTAAGACGAGTCTGAGGATCAACTGGAGTAGTGACAGTCTTGCAATCGGAAAGGTTAGCATGAGCCAAAAGATCAGAAGTACACTTGGCCTGAGTGAGAAAATAACCAGAGGAATCTTGAGAAATTTCCAAGCCAAGGAAGTAGCTAAGTGCACCCAAATCTTTCATCTCAAACTGGCGATGGAGAAACTGTTTGAGACTAGAAATACCCACTGTGTCATCTCCAGTGATAATCATATCATCCACATAGAGGAGAAGAAGAATAGTACCCCGCTTCGTCTTACGGATAAACAAGGCAGAATCATGGGCACTGGAAGAAAAACCAAAGTCACGAATGGTAGAGCTGAACTTGGCAAACCAGGCACGTGGAGCTTGTTTCAAACCATATAAAGCACGGCGGAGTTTGTAAACCTTGTTTGAGGGAACAGAAGAATCAGGAGGAGGTTGCATAAAAACTTCCTCAGTGAGATCACCATTGAGAAATGCATTCTTGACATCCATCTGAGAAAGATGCCAGTGGCGAGCAGCAGCAACAGCAAGTAAGCTGCGAACTGAAGTAAGGCGGGCAACAGGAGCAAATGTTTCCTCATAGTCAATCCCATATTCTTGACTAAATCCCCGGGCGACAAGGCGAGCTTTGTAACGCTCAATGGAACCATCAGAATGAGTTTTGATCTTGTAAACCCATTTGCAACTAACAGTACGCTTGCTAGGAGGAAGATCAACTACATCCCAGGTATGAGTTTGTTCAAAAGCCTGCAGTTCATCAGTCATAGCTTGTTGCCAAAGAGGGTGAGAAGAAGCTTCTTGATAAGAAGTAGGCTCATGTGAGCAAAAAGCAGTGGAACCAACAATATAATCACGAAGAAGAGCAGAAGGTTGCCTTACCCGGGTAGAATGACGCTCAGGTGGAGGAGGAACCTCAATGGAAATAGGGTCCGGGGGAACCTCCACCGGAGCCGGAGAAGGCGGAGGGCCATCAGCTGACACAGGATCCTCAGGATGGACGATAGGCGTAGGCGGCTGTGGAAGCATAGGGCCAGAATCTGCATCAAAGTCATCAGAAAACAAATTGATAGAAATATCAGTGAAGACCAGTGAGTGGGTGGACTGTGGTAGGTGAAACTTGGAAAGAGTGGAGAACATTTTGTGTTCCCAGAAGACCACATGACGAGAAATACGAAGACGCTTAGAGATAGGATCCCAACAACGATACCCTTTATGTTCGATACCATACCCCAGAAAACAACAAAGACGAGAACGAGGTTCTAGTTTAGTGTGTTTATGAGGCTGAAGGAGAACAAAACAAGCAGAACCAAAAACTTTAAGAGTGGTATAATCAGGAGGAGAACCATACAAACGCTCGTAAGGAGTTGTGTTAGCTATGACAGGGGTAGGGACTCGATTGATGGTATGGATGGCAGTGAGGGCAGCTTCCCCCCAAAATTTTTCAGGACAAGAAGAAGAAAGGAGAAGAGCCCGAGTAGTGTCTAGAATATGACGGTGCTTTCTTTCGGCTCGTCCATTTTGTTGGGAAGTGCCTGCACAAGATCGATGAGAAAGAGTACCATGAGCCTGAAGAAAAGAAAGAAAATCAGAATCCAAGTACTCCTTAGCATTATCAGAACGAAAAAGCTTAATAGTACAAGAAAACTGAGTGTGGACCATAGCAGAGAAATCATAGTAAATCTGTTTAAGTTCAGAGCGATTTTTGAGAAGAAAAAGCCAAGTATAGCGAGAAAAATCATCAACAAAAATCACAAAATATCTAGACCCCCCCATGGTAGGTGTGGGGGAAGGTCCCCAAATATCTGAATGCACAAGATCAAAAGGAGCAGTAGAAATAGAATTACTTTTATTAAAAGGTAATGCAGGTTGTTTAGCAATTTGACAAGATAAGCAATCGACATCGTCAACACAGACACGACCTAACTGACCACTAGAAACTAAATTTTTTAAACGACTAAAAGAGACATGTCCTAAGAGACAATGCCAAAGATGAAAAGGAGACATCGTAGATGCAGCAGCAACAGGAGATGATTTGTGCGGACTGCGAAGGTGGACAAGCTCGAACAGACGTCCATGCTTACGGCCTATCCCAAGGATCTGTCTCGTCTGAGGGTCCTGCACCAAACAACCATTAGCAGAAAAAGTAATAGTGAGACCAAGGTCACATAATTGACCAACAGAGATAAGGTTCATTTTAAGAGAAGGAATATGGTAAGCATCAGAAAGTGTCACAGTGGAAGTAGAGATTTGGCCAATATGACTAACAGGCATATGAGAACCATCAGTAGTGTGCATAGTGGGAGCAGAAGAGGATGAGGACAAAGAAGAAAATAAAGTGGAGTCAGAAGTCATGTGATTACAGCAAGCGGAATCAAAATACCATGAAGAGTTACCTGAGGTTACTGAAAGAGCAGTAGAAGGAGGAGTACCCGATTTGTTAGAACCTGGTGGATAAGGGACTCAACATCATCCATAGAGAAAAAGGAGCAGAAGAGCCTCTCAACATCATCCATAGAGAAAGAAGGAGCAGAAGAACCCTCAGAGGCAACAGCAGTAGAGCGAGAACCGTGGTTAAATTTGGACTGAGACCCAAACGAGAAGCCCCTTTCTTAGATGAAGTAGTAGAGGGAGCTCGAGGACAATGGCTTTGGAGATGGCCCGGAGTAGTCTTATGACAAGTCAAGCATTCGCGAACCTGGCAGTGAACAAGAGAATGAGGGCTGGCAGGCCTCGGTTGCGACAATAACTGCATATGAGTGGCTGTGAAGATGAGGAACTCTGAGAAGATGGAGTAGCAAGAACAGAATCCGTGTCGTGAGATCTGAGACTCCTAAAACGAGTCTCCTCTGATAGGAGCTCGGTAATGGCTTGCTCTAAAGTGGGCAAAGGCAAACGATGAAGCAAAGAAGCACGTACGGGCTCAAAAGTGCTATGAAGAGCCATAAGAAACTGTAATAGTCGCTGATGATTCCGATAAGTAATAAATAGTTGTGCATCATCAGAATGAGCCCATGGAGGTTCAGAAAGAGCGAGCTGGTCCCAAACGGACGACATCTGGAATATAAAGTCATGAGAGACTGACCGGGTGCTTGACGCATGTGATGAAGAGTCTGCAATAGTTGATATTGATGAGCATGGCCAGTGGTCTGATAACGTTCCTTCAAAAAATCCCAAATTGCTTTAGCAGGAGAGACAAGGGAGTCATCGTCCTGAAAGCGTCCAAATTGAAGGTTGATGGAAGGAACTGAGGTAGCCCGGAACCATGTGATGATTTGATAATTCTTACTTTCCCAGTCGTCAAGACGGTCGTCGAATGTAGAGTCGGCCTCATCCTCCTTTTTGGTGGGTTGGAAAAAGTACCAGTAATAATCCGCCAAAGGCGTTTCCCTTTAATGAAGCTAGAGAGAGCTTGAGCCCAACTAACATAATTGGACCCATCAATGATAACAGAGACAGATTGGATGTGCTCTGTACGATCCATAACTGTCAAAACGGAGGTCACCAACAGATTCAGAAGGCTGGAAAACCTTAGGGACAAGTAGGGCTGATGTCAGCCTTGTGGCTGGATGATGTCAGCAGGCAGGGTGTGGTTGTGTAGGGCTGACGTCAGCGGCTGCAGAGAGCTAACGTCAGCAGCTGAGAACCCAGGCAAACGGCTGGGCAAGCCGGGCGGAGGCAGCACGCGGCTAAGAGAAGCCGGGCGGAAGTCGATGGAGAATCGGCTGGGGCGGAAGCCGAAGGGGAGTCGGCTGAGGCGGAAGCCGATGACGAGCTGAGGGCGAAGCGGCTGAAGCGAAAGCCGAGGGCTGAAGTGAAAGCCGCGGGGCTGTAGCGGACGGAGGCCGGCTGAGACAATGCGTGCGGAGCATGGTGAGAGTGAGAACGCGGATTAACGACGCGCCACTCGTTTGGACGCGCGTGAGGGCGCGTGTAGAGGCCGATGGTAGTGATTTTGGTGGCGATGGCTTCGTCGTGAGGAGACGAAGAGGTTGGTATAGTTCAAACGTGAAAATATGGATGAACAAAATACGCAGAAGCCAGTAAAAACAACACCAAGGACAGAAGCAAACTGCAAAAAAAAACTAGGAGAGAATTTTTAGCTCTGATACCGTGTTATGAAAGTAGTGAGAGAAGAGAAAGAAGAAACTCTGTATATTGAATTGAATAAAATAATACAATAGGAGAAGCCTCTATATATAGGCAGAAAGGAAACCTAGATAAGTAAGGAGATAGGAAACCTAGATAATTAAGGAAATAGAGATTGAGAGAGATACAAATACAAGAGATGGAGAGAGATACAAATAGATAAGAAACAGCTATAATAATATACAGCTAACAGAGTTCAAGCCAGAGAGATTTTCTGAAGGAATTACAAAGGCAACAAAGGGCCAAGGCACATTTTTTCCTTTCAGTGGGGGTCCTCGTATATGCATTGGACAAAACTTTGCAATGCTGGAATCAAAAATAGCCCTGGCAACGATTTTACGCCACTTCACATTTCAGCTTTCTCCATCATATGTGCATTCTCCTTTCAATGTTGTCACGATCCAACCCCAACATGGTGCACAATTTATCTTAGAAAAAATCTAGGATTTGAATCTTTACAATGACAATATGTATGTGGATCTTAACATTGTGGTTAATATTGTAGCTAAATAAAATTTACAGTATTGTTAGAGAATTCAGACTCAGAAGTATTAGTGGTTTGAATTCAACTCTAGAGTCCATGTTTAGAATGAAAATGAATTACATACTTTTTTTTAAATAATATTTTTGTTCTTTTTTGTTTGAATTTTTTTATTTCTGGCATTAGTGTAAAATTTATAATAAACGATTTGTTAGACAGAAGTTTAGTCATATGTTTTGATACTGCATTCACACCTCAGAAAACCAATCATTCCCTGTTTGTGCAATAGAAAAAGAAAAAAAGAAAAAGAAGAATTCATGTACCTCACCACCGACACTTCTGCTTGCTATAAACCTCTTAAGAGCATCTTTAAGGGGTAGTTAAAAAAAACTCATGAGGCATTTTAATCAATATAATTTTAATTTTGGGTTTCAATGGGCTGGTTATTGGGTTAGCTATTTTACCATCTTATTTTTTTGGTAGCTACAATTGAAGAGTCTCAGGCTCTCCAAATAAATATGTATGTATATATTTTGAATTTTTGTATATTTATGTCTTGGGTTTTGGATTTTATATATTTTATATATGTATATGTGTATGTAGTAATTTTATATGTTCATTCAATTTTGATTGATGAATTACGGAGTAACTTATTTTGTATTTTGTATTTTTTTTTCTCCTCATTCTACAGGCTTTGTATGTTTGTATGGACAAATTTATTATTATTGCCAATTTATATTAGTAAAATATCAGCAATTAGTATTTTTGTTTTAAAAATTAATTATGTTAGTTTTAATGATTAGCTAAAATAATAAGTATGGTTGGAGAATACAATAGCTAAAGTAATTAACTAAAATAAAGAGAGTACTTTTTTCATACTTTAATTAGTGAAAAGTAGATAGTATGGTTGGAGTTGCTCTAAGAAGGATCTTTTCTTTCTCCTACCCTACACTTCATATTACTACACATAAATACATATATGGCGAGACTTGAATCATTAATTTTCAAGTTTATTTCAAAATGTCAAAATGATTTACCCAACTTAGGCTTAAGCCTGACCTCTAGTCCAACCTGGTTTGCCCAATCTCGAGTTTATCTCAATGAATCAGGTTAGGCCGGTCAACAATTTGGATTTAATCTGATTTGTTAATCATTGCTAATCTAATAATTTGATAAATCTCTAAATTCAATTGCTCCGATTATTGTCCAATCGGATATAAATAAATACAATTCAATTCAATTCAATTATCAATCAGATCCTATGTTCATACTTTAATTTTTATAGAAAAATGATTGGTGGCTCAAAAAGTTTGGCTCAAATTTGGCTCAAATTTCCTTTTTGGCAATTCTGTTTTTTTTTCTTTTTTTTTTTTGCCTTGGTTTTTTTTTTTATTTCCAAAAGTGGAAATTTCGGGGCATTTGAGCCCCAAAATTTCGGGCTCCCTAGCATTTCTGATTTTTATATGTATTTATAAGATTTGATTTTCATAGTACAATTTTAATTCCAGCAGGCCAATATTGATTGTCTTACGCTCTCTGAGTCTTGGGGACCATATTGATTCTTTATTTCTTTTGGATTGAGTCAAAGAAATTTGTTTAAACTTAAGTCTGTCACAATCTGATTTGACTATTATTATATATATTCTTTATCTCGCTTAACTAACTATAATACAATAATCACAATTCATTTAATTAAAGTATAAATTGGGTTGTGTTGAATTTTAAGATCAAATACCAGATAAATTGGATTCGAATCATCTTTTATTAGAATTGTCATATTTTGATTGGGACCAAAGTTATGCCAATCAGATCCATTGTGAACCCTAACTAGATTCAACACAAATTTATTTTGAGTGCCGTTTTGGGAAGCACGGCAAAACGCCACGTTTTGCATCCAAAATCAAAAAACGCCCCTGCCCCAAAACGCCAAAAAGTGCAATTTGGCAACTTTCCAAAACGCAACATTGAAATTACAATTTGGGCCTATGACTTTAAAAGGGAAAAAGTGAAAAATAAATGTTGAGTAGGGATATTTTGGTCATTTTGGAGTGATGTGACACTTTTAAAAAATATTAAATCAAAAATTAAAAAAGTCAACTTTTTACCAACTTCCTAAATCACTTTCAAAAAAGTCAAAAAGCTTGGTAAAAAACCAAAAGCCAGCTTTTTACCAACTTCCCAAAACACTCCTGATTTGAGCATTGAATTGTCATGAACTAATGAATTGCAATTTTTAAAAATAAAATAAAAATATCCCCAAAAAATTACAAGACTTATAGAACATAATAAGAAAATTAGCAACAAAATTGAATAATTTAATCTGAGCGTGAAAAAATAATAAGCATTTTATATGTATATTATATGTTAATTATTTATAATTGTACATATTTAATAATAAAATTCAAATTATTAAAACTCATGTCCATAGCCCGAATTTAATTTAAGTTAAATATATTTTGGTTCACAGCTTTGATAAAACTAAAATTATGCTAGACAAACTAAACTTGCTTACCCTTGGAGTTAGTTTTGACAGTGATTTTTCTAATGACTTTTTAATTAAAATATGAGATAAAATCTACCACAAATATTCTTTAATACAAAAATAAAATTATCATACCATCTTCATTTTCATCCACTCACCACCAAATCCCTCTTTACACTACCATAACATTCTTTCTTTTAACTTTCCACAACAACACACCAAATCCCTCTCTACATCACCATAACATTTTTTAACTTAATACAACAACACACTAAATACTTATAGATAATAATGACGGTGGTGCAAATTAATGTTGTATTTGATTTGACAATTTGTGAAGGAATTTGAAAAAAGAAAAGAAAAATGTAAGTGAAATGTGAATAAAATATACGTATATTTCATTTAATTTCACACACTTTTTCCTTTTTATTTCTCTTTTCAAATCCCTTTTCATATTCTCTAACAAAATACAGCGTAAGGGTAAGAGAGAGTGGTGCGATGGTTGGACAAAGTATTGTAACTAGTTGAAAAAAAAATAATAATAACGAAGGTGAAATAGAAAGAAAAAGTAAAGTCTGTAATTTCATAAAGGTTTAATATAGCTACTTCTAAAAAATAATAAAATAATAATAAATAAAAAAATTTGTTTACATCATATATTTTGTTAATTAGATTTAGTAATTGATTAACGAAGAACAACCATTTGTTATATGATCAAAAATCTTAAAAAATCTATTTAATAAACTTTATGGCGTATTTAGTAACCAGTGTATATCCGTATCAAAAGGCACGGTATAAATACTATTGAGATCAAAATCCAGTTGTGATTTATACGCATCATGTTGAAATTTGTGGAATCTGTAACATTTTTTTGATAAAAATACTGAAAAAATACAAAGAAATATTCTTCTTCTGATGGATTAAAATATAATTTATCTAATTTGTTGCAAAAATTTAAAAAAAAAATTGAGGTCAAAATATAAATAGATGGTCCGATTGGTTTGGATTTTCAAATGAATTTTATAATTAGAGTTTGGTTGTATATTTTGAAAATAATTTTTGCAAATTTGAAATTCAAAACTTATTTAGTTTTGGAGTTTTCAAAAATAATTTTTAAAATTTTCAATTTGTATTTTATTATTTTTAGTAAACTTTTTAAATATTTGAATTAACATTTTTTACTTTTCAGATCCATTCAATCTGAATACACTTAAAAATTATAAAATTTAGAGTAATATTATAAAATTTACACTTAAAAATTAAAAAAAAAAATTTTACAAATTTAAAATAAAATTTTATAATTTTGCATGATTTATGTGTTCTTATGTATTTTAAGTATTTGAACTCAAAATATTTTGTATAAAATTATTTTATTATATGTGTTTTATAGTAAATAATATATTTTAATTATTTTATTATACTTTGTATAAAATTAAAAAAAAAAAAAACAAAAAAGATAAACAAAACAAACTTTGCATGCAAGAGGGTGAGGTGACGGTGTCAATAACGGTGACAATAATCGATAACAAACCATATGAAAAATGAGTGGGAGTACCAATTAGTGTTATTACTAATGATGTGACAATGGGTCTATCCACTGTCACAATACTTTTGTGCCTTGTTTTTTTTTTTTTTAAGTTAAAAGTGAATGTCAACTCATTAATAGTGCTTTAAAATATCACTTTTAGTAAGATGTACATTACTGCAAAACACATTTTGTGCCCAAGAGCCACATAAGCATAAAAAGAAAAAAAAAAAAATCCTAAAACTCTGCACCTCCACCCACCGACCCACCCACCTTCCTTTCTCGCTCACCTCACCTCACTTTTTGAGAGCTCACATCACTTTTTGAGACTTCACTTTTTCAACCGTCCTTTCTCGCTCACCTCACCTCACCTCACCTCACCTCACCTCACTTTTTGAGACTTCACTTTTTCAACCTTCCTTTCTCGCTCACCTCACCTCACCTCACTTTTTGAGAGCTCACCTCACTTTTTGAGACTTCACTTTTTCAAATTTTAAAACACACTCTCTTTCTCTCTCTCTCTCCTTAAAACACACTTTGCTACCCCGAAGAAGAAGAGGAGGAGAAGGGCAAATCTATGAAGGCCAGTAAAATAAAATAAAATAAAACAAAATAAAAAATTCTTACCAACCGTTCAGTGTAATTTATAATAAAATTTTGGGAAAAGCGGGGGAGCTCGAGGGGGGTTGCCCCCGAATCCCCCGAAATTGCCTTTTTTGGTAAAAAAAAAAAAAATGCAAGGCAAAGTAAAAAAAAAAAAAAAAAAAACAGTTTACTTAAAATGGAAATTAGGGGGATTAGGGGGGATATTTTTAGGGGGATGTAGCATTGTTGTAAAATTTTTATGTAAATTTTGGATATTAAAACTTATAACATTATAATTTGGATTTAGGGCTAATTATACTAACAGTCTTTACAGTTTGGGTTTCGTGTCAGTTTGGTCCCTGACTTTTTAATTGTGACATATTTGACCTTGAATTTTGAATCTTGTTCTAAATAAGGGCAATTGAAGATACCATTACTTAATTTCAAGGGAAAAATCGCCAATTTAATAAAATATAAACTAATTTGACAAAAATAAATGTCAAAAAAATATTTTTAAATTTTAAAAAATTATTTCTATCTATCAAAGATAAAATCATGTAAAATTGAGAAATTTTTTACACATTTATTTAATTATTTATTTTGTAAAATTAATTTTTATTATGTATTTGGATGATGACCATGTAATTGGTGGTTGTTAGGATTATAATGTGTAATCGATATATTTGATATATGAATTGTTTTTAGTTTTGGATTTTTGATTTAATGGATTAGTTTAATAATGATATTAAAGTTGTCGCCATATTTGACTTTTGAAAAAATAGAAACTAATTTAATGAAAATAAAAACTACCCAATCATCATCCAAACACATAGTAAAAATTAATTTGATATAAATAAATAAATAAATATATAAACATTCCGTTTGGGAAGTGGGCTGGCTCTTTGGCTTTTTGGCTTTTTTGGCTATATGAGCCTAGGCTCAAAAGTTTGGTTTGGGAATGGCTCTTGGCTTTTTGGCTTTTTTGACTTTTTTTGTGAGAGAAGAGTGTAATGATTATGGGGTTGGATGTGATGTTTTGTCTGTTGTGGCTCATGAGTCTATTTTGTCTTTTGTGGCTCATGAGCCCTTGCCAAACGGAGGCCTAAAAGATTTATCAATTTTACATAATTTTATTTTTAATAGATAGAAATAATTTTTAAATATTCAAAAATATTTTTTTGATATTTATTTTTATCAAATTAGTTAATATTTTATCAAATTGACGATTTTGTCCTTGAAATTAAACAATAGTATATTCAATTGTTCTTATTTGAAACAAGATTTAAAATTCTGAGTCAAATGTGTCACAATTGAAAAGTCAGGGATCAAAGTGACACAAACCCCAAACTATAGGGACCGTTAATGTGATTTGCCCTTAGATTTATGTAATTGTTTGGTCATTTTTAACTATATAAGTGGTGGGAATTATCTTGAGTCCATCTAAAATATTATGTACTTTAATCTCAATTGATTAAATTATGTTCCATCCGTAATCACCTAATATTTTTATTAAATTTCATTCATTTTAAACTCAATTGATTAAATTATGTTTCATCCGTAATTACCTAATATTGTAATCATAAGAGGATTACAAATATTTATAGTGTGTACCACCAAACAAAATGTACATTTATAATGAGAATATCTATACAAAACTCAATTAAAAGTAACAACTCCACCTAACTTTAATACAAATTAAGAAATAAACATATAAAATTTGTAATATTCACTAATAAAAAAAATAATCCTCTATTTTACTTCACCAATAAAATAGTGAAATCAAAAAAACATGCAAGAGAAATATTGTTCTGCAATGATAAGAAAAAGCTCTGTCTACTACCCTCCAGTCCTCTATTCTTTTACACCAACAAAGACTGGTCCAAGAAAAGTCATATTCAGCCGAGAGATCCAGTTCAAAAAAAAAAAAAGTTCAGAGATCTTACAAAGGTAAGTCATGTTTCCACCTTTCGCTCTCTCGGATCATGATAGAGTAATATGCAACAAAACCTACTTTCTTTATAGCTTTTCCACCACCAAAGAAGACTAACCCTCTCTCACGATCCAAACCCGTTCCGATAGAGTCGTAACCAGCTAATAATCCATAATTACCAAAGGCTTACTTAACAGTAATACAATAATATAGGCTAGCAGAAGCCAATAAATAACATAATATATCGTCCAATGAGTTGTGCGGATTTACATGAACAAACAAACTTTATATGATATATTCAGATATTCATATTCGTCCATGTCACATTTATGTAGAAAATAAAAACAGAAGTTAGGGAATTAAATCCCGCTACCAAAACAGTAGGAAGAAAAGTCATACAACATTCACATTATTTAAAGACAATGCCAAAAGAGGGAACTTAGAATCACCCAAAAAGCCTTAACACTTGACGGTTCGGAATCTCGTGGTAAGGCACAGTAGTTGGCTTGACAAAACTGGGTTCAGATCAACGCTGCTAAGTCCTTGATCACCTAGATACATATACATAAACAATGAGATAGAGTCCACTAAATAACGTTAGTGTAAAGAAGTTAAATAAATGAGGTTCACAACTTATACAATAAAAAACAATGCTCTTAACATGATAAAAGTATTTTTCAGATATTTGTAATCAGAAATGAAGTTCCTCAAAACCTTTAACCCCTTTCATAGTTTAAGACATAACGCGGCACCATTCCAAAAGCTTCATTAAACCCTTAACAAAATTCCATACAAAACTTTTGTGCCGAAATGAAGCATTTAGCATATATCCACATTTCGAATCCATAAAGTTCATTAATCATTCAGAGTTACTCACATTCCAGGGTGCAATAATACTAAACAGACTATTAGCAAAACGACCACAAAAGGACTAAGGACTTAGGCATAACGACCACTATGGATCGACATATACATAACGATCGCAATGGATCGACATATACATAACGATCGCAATGAATCGACATAGACATAATGACCACTATGTATCGACTTTAACATAACGGAAGTTTCCGAAAATCAAAGCACATGTTCATGGTGGCACATTTAATAATCAAAAAGGAAATCTCATTCATTCTTATCAAATGTAATTTTTCAGAAAACTTGTCATATCATGATCATTTCAAAGTTTCATAGCATAACTTAACATTTCAGAACATACTTATCATATCAGACATTTTGTAAACACAACATTGATTACACAATATAACATTTTCAACACCATTAATACGAAAATATCTTTACAAAGACATTACTTACAGTACTTGGCCGGATGATACTCCTCGTGCAAACAACCTAACACATTCAAGCATAACGTCTCAAAACACGTTCCATTCATTCAGTCGATTCTTAAACCTATTACGTTTATTCATTACTTCATTGCTATTCATTATTTAATTTCTTTCATGTTCATGATATGCATATGACTTTGAAATACATGTGAAAATGTAATAACCCCGACCCTGATTAACGCTAATTGGGACTTAATTAAGCCTAATAATAATTAAGAAGAAATCTGGGATTAATTTGCATGTGCATTGCATGAATTATGTGTTTCTATCTGTTCGGTGTCAAAATACCTGTTCGTGTTTTAAACTTTAATCTGCAAATTGGAAGCCTTATCGGCGCCCGATTCCGGAATTGATTGGTGTTTTAGGCTAGTGAGATTTTATGTGATTTTATGGTAGGTTCAATTAAAATTCGATTTGGAATGTTTAAATCTAATTAGATAACATTTTAATAATGAACCTAGCTTATTTACGATTACGCCATTGAAGGCCACTAACTTAGACAATTAGGAGACTTAGTCTTGGAACATTTTGCTTTCATTCTCTTGAGAGACCAACGTGGGAGAGACAAATGAGAGTGAAGAAAACTTGATTCAACAAGGTTTGGCTTAGAAAATTGGAGGAATTGTAGGCAACTTGGAAGAATTGAGCTCTCACACTCAAACTTGAAGGTTTAAGGTAGAAATTCACCCCCTCATTTAAGGAATTGAATTAGCTCTTGCATAATTCTTGACACATTGAAGATTAGAGTGAATTGGGTAGTGTAACATACATGCATGTACACATTCATGGAAATTGAAGTTATTGGGTGTCAAATTTCTACATGCATGTGCATATTTTTGCTAAAGCCTATGAGGTCAACAAATTTCTGAGTTAAATGTTGCCTTGGATCATGATTTGAAGCTTTGAAATGCATTTGAATTCATGCATGTTTGTTTGAACTTGGTTCTTGAAAATTTATGGAAATGGTGCTCAAATTGACTCACTCTTGGGCAATGATTTTATAAATTGACTCTTGAAACTTGATGTACTATGAGTTTGAATTGTTTTCGCAGAATTTGGGCCCAAGAGGTTGAGTTTTTGGTTGAAGAATGCTTGGTTCGAACTTGGAAGGCAAATCTGGAAATTCCAGATTTGGCTTCCTCGCTCGAGCGACCATCGTTTGTTCTGAGCTCTGCTCGAGCGAAGAAATGGTGGCTCGAGCGTAAATTGCAAGCTTTCAGGTTTTGGGTGGACGCAGACGCATGCTCGAGCGAGAGAACCTACGCTCGAGCGAAGCCTTTGATTTTGGAAGCTCGCTCGAGCGAGGCTCCTATTTTCAGCAACTTTTGAAAAATGTTTTCTAAGGCAATTTTGCACCCTCATTCCATCCTAGGCAATCCTAGGCATTCCTAGGCCATGTTTAAGGCTCCATACTAAGGGTAAGGGGTTAAGTACACACTTAGAATCGTTGATGTAAGTTTGGTACAATTGGAGTGCATGTTTCAAAGTGTGTACCCGTGATGTGTTGTGTAGGTCACGTGCCGCAATCCGTTTGACCCTCTTGACTTCGTCTATCTGTATCAACGCCCACTGTGAGTAATAACTTTGTAAAGTTATGTTCAATGTTATGTATTTTCAGTATACTATGATACGAAATGATTGATTCTTGAAAAGCTATGATATGTTGGAAATGAATGAATGAATGTCCAGTTTTCTGAAAAGTATTTGTGGCACCCTTAGTTCCTATGGCCCTCGCCCGGGGGAAACAATACCGTGGCCCATGGCCCTTGCCCGGGGGAAACAATACTGTGGCCTATGGCCCTCGCCCGGGGGAAACAATACCGTGGCCCATGGCCCTCGCCCGGGGAAAACAATACCGTGGCCTATGGCCCTTGCCTGGGGGAAACTGTCACGACCCAAACTCGCCCCTATAGGTTTAGCGACGTAACCGGCCAGTAATCCGTGGATTACCTACGGCCTCCAAACAGATTAACAAATATTAAGGGGCTGCGGAAGCAGTAATGTAAAATAAACAAGGTCCAATGAGCTGTGATGACATATATGGGACAGAAAATTTAAAACTTATTTATATACATAAACATGCTCGTCAGATACACCCATATGTACAAAATATTTACATCAAGTACTCCCAAGATCCGACATTACAAAAAAAACACAACCATCGATTAGCATGAAGTGCAAAACTGCCCAAACATCAGGCTTCAAGCGGAACCTCCTCGGGAGGCGCAACAGGTGGCTTGACCAAAACAAAACGAACAGAGGGCCATCAACTCTGGCCAGGGTCTTGTGCTGGCTCACCTACATATATAAGATAAACTGTGAGTGAAAGCCCAGTGAATAATAACAGAGTAAAGATTTTAATGAATGATGTCCATCACAGAGTTAGAAATCCAAGTTCATATCAGAAACACAATCTTATCAGAAATAGAGTCTTATGCATTTTCAGATTTCAGATCAGGAACAGATACAGGTACATACTTGTTTTCACATTCATACTCAGATTTTTGCATAAGATCATATGTGGTACACCCATTAGCTAACAGATCAGATTGGTCTAGAGACCACAGACAGAGTTTGTACCAACAACCATAAAGGTCCATATCTTGCGTGCAAGTAGCCACGGTATTATATCCCCCGGGCGAGGGCCTTATGCCACGGTATTGTATCCCCCGGGCGAGGGCCTTATGCCACGGTATTGTGTCCCCCGAGCGAGGGCCTTATGCCACGGTATTGTGTCCCCTGGGCGAGGGCCTTATGAACTAAGGGTGCCACAATACATTTCAGAAAATGGGACATTCATTCATAACTCATAAAGTAGCATTTCAGAAAAACAGTTCATATTATGTCAGTCAGAAAATACTTAAAGCTGAACATAACTTTACAAAGTTATTACTCACAGTGGGCGTTGAAACAGATAAACAGAGTCAACAGGGTCAAACAAACTGCGGCACGTGACCTACATAATACATCACGGATACACACTTGAAATACGCATCCAAACGTACAAAACTCACCTCAACGATTCTAAGTGTGTACTTAACCCCTTACCCTTAGTATGGAGTCTTAAACATGGCCTAGGAATGCCTAGGATGGAAAGAGGATGCAAAAATGCCTTAGAAAACATTTTTCAAAAGTTGCTGAAAATAGGAGCCTTGCTCGAGCGAGCCTTCCTTCGCTCGAGCGAGCTTCCAAAATCAAAGGCTTCGCTCGAGCGTAGATTCTCTCGCTCGAGCGTGCGTCTGCGTGCACCCAAAACCTGAAAGCTTGCAATTTACGCTCGAGCCACCATTTCTTCGCTCGAGCGGAGCTCAGAACAAACGATGGTCGCTCGAGCGAGAAATCCTTCGCTCGAGCGAGGAAGCCAAATTCTGGAATTTCTAGATTTGCCTCCCAAGTTCGAACCAAGCATTCTCCAACCCAAAACTCAACCCCTTGGGCCCAAATTCTGGAAAAACACTTTAAACTCATAGTA
>JAPPVO010001246.1:0-53141 GCA_030407325.1 Camellia japonica | reverse complement strand
AAGCACTAGCAACCTCCTGAGGAGTGAGCCTCCCGGTAGTCCGCATGTCATCCGGAGGTGCTGAAGGGACATCCTGATAAGGGTAGCCCATCGTTTGGCGCATGAAGCGCTCCCCAGAAACCAGGCCCTACCCAGCTGGTCCCTCGAATAGGATCCTGTATCGAGAGGCGGCCCACCCTCCAGCATACTGAAATCGAGTGTCTCCACCCAAAGGCAACCAGGGCTGCCATGTAATCTGCGGATAACCAATGCATAAGCCGATTAGAAACCATAAATGTGCAAGATGAATCAAAAATGAAAACATGGAGAACTAAGAGTTCTCGATTACCTCCGTCGGCCGCACTGTATCGGAGTACTGCCGCAGGTAGGGGAGAGTCTCCCGAGGTCTCGGCCGGTACTGGCCTCAAACACGAGCGAGTAGGGGATCATGAGGGGAACCTCCACCTCAAGCTCCGGGGCTAATATGGAAAAGTATGAAAAAACCCATAGCTGTGGAAAACATGGCAATAGCCATCAGAATACAGAATGCTGAGTGCAGAATGTAAATACAGAATATACAGAGAATGCAGAATGTTGAGAGCAGAGTGCAAAGTACAGAATGTAAAGTGTGCCGCGTGTGCAGTGTACAGAGAATGAAAAGAAGAAATGTAAGTCAAGAGGGCAGAAAGTACCTCCCAGGCTCTCCAGTAGCCGCCAAGTGTATTCCCCCGTCCGCGGGAGGTGCGCTCATATAGCAATAAAGGGTAGCCAAGTCGGCACCAGCCCAGTCATACTGGCTGACCTGTGATAGGTCTACCAGAGCGCTCAGCAGATAGAGTCCAATAGTGTTCCCCCTATCGGCGAACAGAGTAGTCCCGAAGAGGAACATAAAAAATCCGCGAGTGTACTGTGCTACCTCCACAGGAGTCTCAGGCTCTCTCCCCCTGAACTGTGTAGAAAACCATGTATATCGGACTCTGCCCGAAGATCTGTCGACTGGCGGGCGAGCTCCCAATAGATAAATCCAGGCGGCCTCCCACTCGCCCATATCCTCATCGTATGGAATCGGCCAACCTCCAATGTCGAGGCCCGTCAGTATCGCAAAATCAAACGGGGTCATAGTCATGTCCCCAGTGGCTGAGAAGTGGAAGGAGTTGGTGGTGTCCCACCATCTCTCTACCAAGGCCCCATCAATGTCCTACTGGCAGGGTAACGGGATATCCCTGTACAGAAAGGTCCAAACCCCGCCTAGTCAACCCACTCGCGGACAGCCTCCGGGAGCTCTGTATACCACTCCCTCGCGACAATGGAGCCATATCCTCGTGTGATACGAGAAGGCACCTGCATTCATAATGAACACATGTATTCAGTTTCAGAATGAAATGAATAAGCTGCGTGCAAATGAAATGTATTAAGCTATGTGCAAACCAAATCAGATATAATGCTATGAGCTGTGTCCAAACAAAGTTTGAGCTGTGTGTTCAACATCAAGTATCTGAGCTGTGTGTTCAGCTTTCAAAATCAGTGGGCTGTGTGTTCACCTCAAAGTTTGAGCCGTGTGTTCAACATCAAGTATCTGAGCTGCGTGTTCAGATTTCAAAATCAGTGAGCCGTGTGTTCAACATCAAGTATTTGAGCTGTGTGTTCAGATTTCAAAATCAGTGGGCTGTGTGTTCACCTCAAAGTTTGAGCCGTGTGTTCAACGCCAAGTATTTGAGCTGTGTGTTCAGATTTCAAAATCAGTGGGTTGTGTGTTCACCTCAAAGTTTGAGCCGTGTGTTCAACGTCAAGTATTTGAGCTGTGTGTTCAGATTTCAAAATCAGTGGGCTGTGTGTTCACCTCAAAGTTTGAGCTGTGTGTTCAACATCAAGTATCTGAGCTGAGTGTTCAGATTTCAAAATCAGTGGGCTGTGTGTTCACCTCAAAGTTTGAGCCATGTGTTCAACATCAAGTATCTGACCTGCGTGTTCATATTTCAAAATCAGTGAACCGTGTGTTCAACATCAAGTATTTGAGCTGTGTGTTCAGATTTCAAAATCAGTGGGCTGTGTGTTCACCTCAAAGTTTGAGCCGTGTGTTCAACGTCAAGTATTTGAGCTGTGTGTTCAGATTTTAAAATCAGTGGGCTGTGTGTTCACCTCAAAGTTTGAGCCGTGTGTTCAACATCAAGTATCTGAGTTGCGTGTTCAGATTTCAAAATCAGTGAGCTGTGTGTTCAACATCAAGTATTTGAGCTGTGTGTTCAGATTTCAAAATCAGTGGGCTATGTGTTCACCTCAAAGTTTGAGCCGTGTGTTCTACGTCAAGTATTTGAGCTGTGTGTTCAGATTTCAAAATCAGTGGGCTGTGTGTTCACCTCAAAGTTTGAGTCGTGTGTTCAACATGAAGTATCTGAGCTGCGTGTTCAGATTTCAAAATCAGTGAGCCGTGTGTTCAACGTCAAGTATTTGAGCTGTGTGTTCAGATTTCAAAATCAGTGGGCTGTGTGTTCACCTCAAAGTTTGAGCCGTGTGTTCAACGTCAAGTATTTGAGCTGTGTGTTCAGATTTCAAAATCAGTAGGTTGTGTGTTCACCTCAAAGTTTGAGTTGTGTGTTCAACATCAAGTATCTGAGCTGTGTGTTTAGATTTCAAAATCAGTGGGCTGTGTGTTCACCTCAAAGTTTGAGCCGTGTGTTCAACATCAAGTATCTGACCTGCGTGTTCATATTTCAAAATCAGTGAACCGTGTGTTCAACATCAAGTATTTGAGCTGTGTGTTCAGATTTCAAAATCACTGGGCTGTGTGTTCACCTCAAAGTTTGAGCCGTGTGTTCAACGTCAAGTATTTGAGCTGTGTGTTCAGATTTCAAAATCAGTGGGCTGTGTGTTCACCTCAAAGTTTGAGCCGTGTGTTCAACATCAAGTATCTGAGCTGCGTGTTCAGATTTCAAAATCAGTGAGCCGTGTGTTCAACATCAAGTCTTTGAGCTGTGTGTTCAGATTTCAAAATCAGTGGGCTATGTGTTCACCTCAAAGTTTGAGCCGTGTGTTCTACGTCAAGTATTTGAGCTATGTGTTCAGATTTCAAAATCAGTGGGCTGTGTGTTCACCTCAAAGTTTGAGTCGTGTGTTCAACATCAAGTATCTGAGCTGCGTGTTCAGATTTCAAAATCAGTGAGCCGTGTGTTCAACGTCAAGTATTTGAGCTGTGTGTTCAGATTTCAAAATCAGTGGGCTGTGTGTTCACCTCAAAGTTTGAGCCGTGTGTTCAACGTCAAGTATTTGAGCTGTGTGTTCAGATTTCAAAATCAGTGGGCTGTGTGTTCACCTCAAAGTTTGAGCCGTGTGTTCAACGTCAAGTATCTGAGCTGTGTGTTCAGATGTCAAAATCAGTGGGCTATGTGTTCACCTCAAAGTGTGAGCTGTGTGTTCATCGTCAAGTATTTGAGCTGTGTGTTCAGATTTCAAAATCAGTGGGCTGTGTGTTCACCTCAAAGTTTGAGTCGTGTGTTCAACATCAAGTATTTGAGCTGTGTGTTCAGATTTCAAAATCAGTGGGCTGTGTGTTCACCTCAAAGTTTGAGCCGTGTGTTCAACGTCAAGTATCTGAGCTGTGTGTTCAGATTTCAAAATCAGTGGGCTGTGTGTTCACCTCAAAGTTTGAGCCGTGTGTTCAACGTCAATTAGCTGAGCTGTGTGTTCAGATTTCAAAATCAGTGAGCCGTGTGTTCAACGTCAAGTATTTGAGCTGTGTGTTCAGATTTCAAAATCAGTGGGCTGTGTGTTCACCTCAAAGTTTAAGCCGTGTGTTCAACGTCAAGTAGCTGAGCTGTGTGTTCAGATTTCAAAATTAGTGGGCTGTGCGTTCATCTCCAAGTATGTGCTGCGTGTTCACCTTCGATTTGAGCTGTGTGTTCTGAAATTCAAAGTGTGTGCTGCGTGTTCACCTTCAATTTGGGCTGTGTGTTCAGATTTCAAAGTTTGGGCTGCGTGTTCAACCTTCTACCAAGTGTGTGCTGCGTGTTCACAATCAATTTATGGGCTGCGTGTTCAGAAATTTAAGTGATTGATCTATGTGTTCAAAATGCAAACCGAATGCTGTGTTATAGGCTAAAATGTTCAGAACAAGCTACGTGCGAAAATGAGCAGATAAGCATAGCAAAAGGCATGAATTGCGCAAAAATGCATTACACATTGCAGAAATTGTAAAAGTGAAGTACATGCCTCCTGTGCCTGATGGGAGAGATGGGACTCCGGCTCCCGCAATAAAAGATCTATCGGTGCTCGATCGTCAAAATAAGTAAAATGATAGAAGACTGCCTGGGGGAGGACATGTGTCGGTGGGTCGTACCTCTCAGGAATGAATGGTCGAACCCTCGGGGGGCAGAGTCATAATATCTGGATCATCTCCGACGCCTAGAGGACCTCCACCCTGAGGAAAATGACCGGCCATTTCGAAAATCTGCAAAAAGGAGCAAAAATGAGCAAAATGAGCCAAAAATTAGAAAAAGTCAACGAAAGCCAACTCTCGAAAAATGAAACAGTCAACAAAAGTCAACTCCCGAGAAAATCTTCCAAATATTGAGACAAACTCACCTCAAGTGGCGAAAATGAAGAAAGAGGCACCAAAATCAAAATCTAATCGGTGCAAAGTGAAGAAAATCGAAAGATTTCGCGAGACAACTTCGCGTGGGGCGTTGGAAAACGTGTATGAAGCGCAGATCTGAGAGGGAAAATGCTCTAGGAAGGTAGAGAGACCAATTTCGGAGCTGAAGTTATGAGGAAAAAGTGTTTGGCCGAGTGTTTTTAAAGAAAGGAGAGCAAAAGGACTAAAGTGCCCCGGATTTGGGCTATGGGGTCGGCCGACCACCCCTTTTTGCAAACACCTGGTCGGTGGCCTCCCCCCGAGACCAAACCTGGTCGGCGGTGTTCCCAAGGCCTCCAAGGTCTCTACAAATTTTGGTGATGATTGGAGTCCCCGGGACCCGAGAAAGTACAAGGAAAGTGCACTTTTCGTCGCGAAATCCCTTTGTGGGAACTTCAACTCCAACTTTCGATGCGTGTCTCATCGTTATTCGTCAGAAGCAAGGTGTATCCTTTTTGAACATGTTGTGACCCCTCCGGGAGGTAAACCAGAGGTCGCGATTGAGTCGCCCTCATCAAAAACTTGCATTTCTTCGCTCGTTGTTTTGTGACAAACATACATTCGAGCTGACACTTGTTCTGCATTGTTTTGCACATCACTTGCATTCTCATGCACACCACTTGCATTGTTGTGCATGTTTCATCAGTACTGTCATACCCTCATGCTTAACCCGCGTTGTCACGTGCGTTCCTTCTCGCATTGCGATGCACTCTTTCATCGGCACCGTGTTTGTCTGCATTCGATATCATGTTGAAAATATGTTGCTAACAATGTTGTGCTTGTTGAGTTTCTTTCTTTTACAGGGCACGATATTGTATGAACGGTTCATTTGAGGCTGGTGCGACCAGACGAACCGCGTAGGTATTGTATCTTCTCCATGTAAGACGTGGCGAGAATTGAATAATTCTCCGCATTCTTAACTGCATGAAATGTAGTTGATGCTTTGCATTCTTGCTTAAAACTGTTGCATCTATTGTGAATATGTGCTTCATTACAGCTCGCTGCATTTGCATGATCATGAGGTCCCTTCAGCTTCTTGCATTGTCGGTTGCATTTTTCCCCCGCCTGCGGGCACATCTCTGTTTATCTTGCCTGTTTGTCTAAGTCTTCGGCCTTGTCAAAAATGGGTCGTCTCTGGGCTTTGACATTCACTCCCGTCACTTATGACTTCCGAGTTCTGTCAAAGAGGGGCAACTGTAGACACCCCATTTTTTACCAACCTTAAGACTCAGACGTCACCGATTGAGCGCTTGGTGATATTGCATATTGTGCTCGTTCTGAGGTCTTAGAGTCTCGGCTGCGAGCCTTGCCTCCAGACTTCCAGGCTCTTTTGTGTTTTGCTTCGGTTTGCGAACCAGGTCCTGTTTTCTCCGTTTTCTTTTCCCGAAGGGAGGGAGACATCTCGTAGACCATCTCTCAGTGGCCGTAGGCTACGTTTCGTGGTCGTAGGCCATTTTTCCCGTTTGGAGCCCGGTTTCTGATTTTTCGGAGCTGTTGGCCGTGTGCCTCAGTTCGGGACCGCTTAACCATCTCCGTTTGCTCTGGTTTTTGGCACACACCTTATTTCCTCCCTTTTGAGGGACACTGTGGCCCGAGAGACCAACTTCGTGGTCAAACGCCACCTCCGGTGCTTAATAGTCAGTTTTCGGGGCCCCGGGCCGCGCGTTTTGGCCCCCGAACCTCCGTTTTGCATCCGTCTCGGCCCATTTTTGGCAAGGGCCCTATTTTCATGGTTAGGAAGGTGGTAGTATGGTGGGAGGCCACCTTTTCCCCTGAAAAACCAGTTTTCTCTTTTTCTCTCTCCAAAAGCCGATTTTTCTTGCAGAAAGCTGGTTTTTCCCACTTTTGAGCCACATTTTCTGGCTTTTCATACCACCATTGTGATCTACTCATCTGGGAGGCCACCAATATGGGTAGGCCGACCAGAAATTCCTCTTGACCCTTTTGAACCCCTCTAAAAAGCTGGTTTTTCTCTCTCCTGGGTCACTTTTTCTGGTTTTTCTCCCTGTGGCTGTGTTGCACTCATCTGGGAGGCCACCAATCTGGGGTGGCCGACCATAAAATCTTCTTGAACCTTTTGACCCCTGGTCGGCTGACCAGGGGGAGTAGCCGGCTGACCACCTCAAGTGGCCGGCCTGCTTTTTGCTTTTTCTACTCTCTGAATGCATCACAGCTGTGCCAGCTGTGAGGCAATTGGACCATCCTCCATACACGTGTATGGAGGATTTGAGAGGTCTCTTGGAGATATTTTAAGGCCTCTCCTCTATAAAGGAGAGGCTTGGCTTCATTTGCAAGGGTTGAGCATTTTTGGTTAAGGCATATACACCTCTCTCCCTATATCTCTACACTTGAGCTCCAAACTCTAATTTTCTTGCACCATTTGCACTACAACCCATAGCACAACACCTCCATCATCCATTCCAGCACCTTGGAGGCCATTTTCAAATGTTGAAAGCTCAGAATCTTGGACCAAAAGCTGCTGGAAAGCTGCTCTTCAAGGGTAAGTCTCTATTTCCCTTTTTCTTGCCTTTTCTTGCTTCATCTATAAGCCATACTTGCAAGCATTTCTGGACTTTGTCATAAACTAAAAAGTGTCATATTTTGAGCTCATCTTGAAGATTGTATAAGGACACTTTTCTTTTTGAGGCCTTCTACACCCTTGCATGCTTTACCCCTCTTTGTAGGCCTTTTTTTGCATCATATCTTAGACCTACTTGTGAGCATATTAGAGATTTTCCATAAACTGTAAAGTGTCATATTTTGAGCTCCTATTCAACTTTGTTTAAGGGTACTTTGCTGTTTGAAGTCATTTACTACCCTGTTTGTTCAATCTCTCTTTTAGGGCTATTTTTGCATGATATATTAGCCTTATTTGTGAGCCTTTTTGGACCTCAACCTAAACTGAAAAAAGTCTCGTTTTGACCTCCTCTTCAAGTTTTCTTAAGGTCCCATTTCTGTTTGGGGTCATCTTCCCCCTATGCATGCTTCATCTCTCCATGATTAAGGCCATGCATTAGAGCACTTGCATTGGCAAGGGTTTGGCCTCTTAGCCACTGAAATCCAGTGGATTTTTAGTGGCTTAGATGCATTTTTGAAGGCCAAAATTAGAGGGCGGTGACCCCCTCTCTCCTTGTCTTGTTTGGTGGTCTTTTGGGCCTTCCAAAGGGACCCTATTTTGCATGCATCGAAGTCACTTTCCAGGCCTCATTGTGTGAGTTTTGAGGTCTTCCTTGGCTTTGTCCAAGGCCCTTTTGGCCATATTTTATGTCTACAATGCATGTCTAGAGGAATCCCATTCAAGGCCTTTCAAAGAGGCCTTTCTTTGCATGTTTCCTAGACCCATTTCAGGGCCAATTTGGTGATTTTTAGGGCTATCATAGTCCATTTCCAGAGTTTTTTTTGCCATGCTAAGTGTCTATCTTGTATGTGCTTAACAACCCCTTACATTTCCCTCTAAAGGAGCTCATCATTTTTGCACATGTTGGCTGCATTTCAGTGATTATTTGGGCATATTTTGGTATGTTTTATTCAATGATTTTGGCTGGTTTGATGAGTTCTCGCACGCTTCATATACATGCCTTGTAAACCATGCTTGCTAGCCAATCTTGCATGCTATTTTTGTCCATCATATTAGCATCTTTTGGCCATGCTTTAAACTAGAAATGTGCATGTTTTGGGACTGCCTTGGCTCTGTCTTTAGACTTCATGATCAAATAATGCTTACTTTGTGTGCTTGTGGTTCATTGCATGTGTCTAGTTTTGAGTTTCGGGGTTTATTCCATGCATCGGGTGCCATATTTCCATGTTCGGGACCATTTAGCATCATGTTTCAATGCTGGAAATTATGCTATTGTATGCCATCTTCCATCCCTTGCCATGCTTTGGTAGAGTGGCATTTTATGCCTTAGGTTCGGTCCTTGGTATTCGTGCATGTGTGCACGCATTTTGGTTGTCTCATTTTCATCTAATGGCCACTGATGTGAGTGTGGCTGAGGTCCACTCATGTTGGTGTAAGTCCATCATGCATTGTGTATGCCATTTTAGTTCATAGCATTGCGTATGCTAGGTTGCATGTTAGAGCATTGTGCATGCCATGTTACATCGAGCATTGTGTATGCCATTTCATAGCATTGCGTATGCTAGGTCGTATGCTAGTCGCATTGTGTATGCCATCTCACTTGCATCGTGTTTGGGATAGGAGTTAGCCCAAGCACGGGAAACGAGGGACGTTTCGTACTCGGAGTGACGGAGTGTGTCTCAATTCCCGGTTGCCGACACTCCGGATTACCCACGATGGAGTTTAGGTCTCGTTGTGTTTTCATGTGCATTCATTTCACATTGAGTCGTGCAATTCGACTCCTCGGCCATCATGCATTGAGATGCGTGATTGGTGGCACGAGGATCGAGGACTACACTCCCTGAAGAGTAGTCATGCATACATATGTGAAAATACTTTGCCATGCCCCTTTGTTGCTCTCTGTTGCAGCAAATCAGAAATCAGCAGCTTTCTGGAGCTTCGCACAACATTCCGGGATTAATTGCAAACAGAGGCAAACCGGGGCATCGCAATGGATTTCCGCACAAGGCAACTCAAGCATGCATCATTCATCATTCGGAACAGAGCTGAGGCAGTCCATGGATTTGCGTGCTAATTTACCTGCTTTCCTAGATTAATTTGTTAATTAATTAGGATTTTGTACTTATTCAGACTGTATTATTTATTTGGGACTGTATTATTCTTTCGGACTCTCCGAGCGAGGGCACAATTGTAATAAGTGTGCGTGCGTGTGATGTATGTCTTCCAACCCCACGTCTTTCTCCCTTTTATTTACTAGCTTATGATGGTTAGATTAGGGCATGTTTCAATTAGCATACAGTATGATAGTATGTTTGCATTCATTCATCTGTCTTGCATGCACCAGGCTCGGCGCATCATATTAACTGCATTGTATTTCAATTCCGAGTTGAATACTTGTTAGTTGTAGCATTTCACATGCCATCTTTAGAATAGCCGAGCCTATCTTAGTTGCATCCTGCATGTGTTGCATTAGGCATTTCTGTATAGTTAGGACCATGCATGGATTTCTAACATAGCTTTTGTTTTGGCTTGGAGTACTCGGTAAGTGTTTATGCTTTAGCAACCTTGTATGTGTGTGAGTGACTGCCATGAATAACATGCTTACCATGAGGCTACGTGCTTACGTGATATAACTGCCTGAATGCCTGTGGGTGAAGGTTGGGTTATTTAGATTGGAACAATTCATTAATTGTGAGTTTTAAGCCCACTAGATAGTGGCAAAACCATGTTTTCTAAGCCCACCCGAGGGTGGCAAAATCTGCATTTTAAGCCTACTTGCGAGTAGCAAACCTCTTTCAAAAACCAATATGAAATGTTTTGTTCCAATTTAGGCGATCCAGTCTATACTTGTATATTGCGCGCATCACATAGTAAATCTAGGGTAATAACCGGAATAAGAGCACATAATGTTTCAAAACTAGATATCATGGTTAGTATAGGCCGATCTTTGATCGGGCGAGCGGGGGTGCTCACGAAGTGACCTTCCCCAATCATACCCAAGTTTTCGAGCCGAGGCAACTTTGGTGATGACGGACACGTGGCCTTAGGCAACGAGTCAGGGTTTCCTAAATTTCCCAAAATAAAATATTTAGGTGGCGATTCTGTATCTGGCAAAGCAGTCCATGTTTGGCACTTCTTTCAAAAAAAATCTGTTTTCAAAAACGATTTGCCGGATTTGGACTCTTTGGTGATTCATCAATCTCACATTGCACATTGTGAGATCAGATTAAGAATCGACACAAATCGAGTCCGAACTGCAGCATGAGGCCCAAGGGCGCGTCTACAGGGGGAGAAAGGTCAATCAGTGAGTGAGTGAGGGAAAGGTTTAGGGTAGAGAGTAAAAGTGGTCGATGGTGATGAGGGATGAAGATAGAGCGAGAGAGTCTATACAAAGAGATGAAAATTTCTTTCTTTTAAATTTTTAATTTAATATTTTTGGGTGAAAGTTTTGTATTTTTTTGTTTTGGCGCTAATTAATTTTCATTTGGCACTTTTTTTTTTTTAGTAGTACCTTTCATGACAATAATTGTGTGTCGTGGAAAGTGCAATATTTTAAACGGTTGACTTTTTGTGGGTTGTGAAAAGTGTAATTTTTAACGGCTGGCTTTTTGTGCGTCATGAAATGTTCAATATTTTTAACAGCTGGTGTACGCGTGTCGTGTATAGTTGATTTATTAACGGCATGCCATATGCACGTCATAGAAACTTTTATTATTTACGGGTAACATTGCAAGCTGTAAAAAAATCATCGTTATTAATATTCACGACCTACGCAATAAACATGTCATGGTTGGAAAATTATTTATGACATGCAAAAAAAGTAAGTCGTAAAAGTGAGAAACCACGACTTGCATTTACTGTATGTCGTTGATGTGAAGTCATAAAAACTCAATTTTGTTATAGTGATATATGAAATTTAGGACGATCAAAGATGGTTCGAAAAACATCAACTTTATGCACAAATCATATTTATACATATATTCATGCACAAATAATATGAAAACACCCAACATTCGCTCTGATATTAATCTAGAAAAAAATAAGAAATAATACACAGCGAAAATAAGCAGATTTGGGCATACCTTTTACGCTCAAACCGAATCCATGGATTATGTGGGTGAATCACGTGCCTCCATTGATATTTTCAAATAATTCCCAACAATGGAATAGAACTACTAGAGAACTACCCATTCTATTCATAGTATAAATACTATTCCGTGTTTCTATGGAAAGAGAAAGAATAGAGAGCGTAGGAGAGAGAAAGAATAGAGAGCGTAGGAGAGAGAGAGAGATACTCATTACTTATACGGTTAAAATTTTACTCTCCAAAAAATAATACGTATACTATGCGAGAGAATTATAGCCACCTACAACTCTATCTCTTCAAGAGAGGAGATAGTGGGTTAAAGAGATTGAGATAGTGGATTAATCACACTTATCCCTAGGATAAGTTAATCTAAGTCCACTTTGACTGGGTCTCTCCTTATGGATCTTGGGTCATGCCACCATGAGCGACCCAATCGGATATGAGTTCTAAACCCGACCCAATTTCTAACAAGTCTCCTCACTAACAATCCTCACACTAACAATCTTTTCACTAACAATCTCATTCATTGCTACTTCTGAAAACAAACGGAGCCTTAAAGTATAGTTGTGTTAAAATAGTATAATATAATGTATAACTATCACAGGTTTTTATTTTGATAATATGAGTTATTCATTTTGTTTGACCATGCGTTTAGATCATTAATAAAAAAAATCAAATAATTCGATCAAAAATCAAAGTTTGGACTACCATACCAAAACACACCATCAAATTGACGTTTGGCCAAATATCTCTATTTTTAACACAAACATTATTATAATAAATGTTGTTCGCACTAAAATTTTTACTAAAACACTTGTCTAATGACTAAGGGTTTGTTTGGGAAGTGGGTTCGCTTTTTGGCTATTTTAACCTGGGGCTAAAAAACCTCGTTTGGGAAGGGCTTTTTGGCTTTTTTGAATTTTTTGTGAGAGAAAAATGTAATGATTATGGGTTGGATGTGATGTTTTGTCTTATTGGGCTAAAATAACCTATTTTGCCTTATATGGCTATTTTAGCCCCAACCCATCTTCCCAAACAAACCCTAAGTATCATTATTTTTTTTGACAATTAATTATATTTAGTTCTTTTTAATACTTTTAATAAGTTTTTTTTAATAAGAATATTAATTAAAAAATATATATATAACATGTTAAAAACTTACATTACAAAATGTATATAGTACACCCACTTTAGACTAAACACAAGCATCCTCTGTTCCAAAAAAGCAACGAAAGAAAGGGTAGATTTGAAGCAAATTCATTACTACAACAAAAGTAGATTGAAAAAACATTTGAACTCAAGGTTAAGTCCAGCACACAATTAAGAAGGAAAGAAGGAATGGCTTCTCTCTGCTTGCATGGATCCAACGAGCAAGAAAATTTATTCCTCTTGTGGAAAAGTCATGCAGCTTAGGTGACACGTAAAATTACATTCTTCACAGTAGTACATCATGTGACTTGGGTTTCTGTTATCCTCGCAAACATCACAGTAGTATTCGTCGGTACCATCATCTTCGTTCTAGGGTCGGCCCTGACCTAAGGCAGGTAAGGCTTGTGCCTTAGGTCCCAAATTTTGGCACAAAAATAGGACCCCCAAATTAAAAAAATTGTTATAGGTCTAACCATTTTTTTTTTTTTTTTGTTTAAAGATCAATTTAAAGGGCCCCAAAATGTTTTATTGGGCCCATGTATAATTTAGCCCATATTTATTTATAAATGTGTTTGGCCCATATTTATTAAAATGAAAATATATTAAAAAAAAACAAAAAAACAAAAACAGAAAATGTGTTTGGGCCCAACCCAAACCATACATACAATATACAACATCACTTCAGTACACTGCTAGTGTGCTTCTGCTTTCAATCTCTCTCTTTAACGAAGTGATGAAATGAAGACGAAAGTATGTACACCAAGTTGAAGACAGACGTAGAGCACAACATTGTGAGCGATTCACTCTCTCTCTTTCACACACTCCTCCGGCGATTCACTCTCTCTCACACACACACTCTCTCATGGTAAGTCCTCTCTCTCACTATCAGATTTTATTAAATAAAGTTGCCATAATTTTTTTTTGTATATTCTTTCTCTATCAATTAGTGGAATAATAATTTCCCCTAATTTTTTTGTTACCTTCTTTATCCATTAGATTTTGGTGAAATAAATAATTTAGCCCTAATTTTTTTACCTAGGTATTTATCAGTTTTAATTGAATAATTTTTTTGCCCTAATTTTGTTTCATTAAATTATTTTTTTATAATTTATTTGCTATCAGATCAGTGGATTGTGATTTGTGGATTGAAGTGTTTGCGATTATAGCCATGTTTCCTAGGAAGTATAGTTCTGGAATAAAAAATTTGCTTTAGGCCCCACAAATCTCAGGGCATACTTAAATAAAAAATTATAGCCATACTTAAATAAAAAATTTGTGGATACTTATCATTGTATGCATAAATTTTTTATTAAAAAAATATACATTAGAGGGGCCCTATTTTCATAGTTTGCCTTAGGCCTCACAAATCTCAAGGCCGGCCCTGCTTCGTTCAAAAAGGTAAGGTGGAGAGGGTGCCGATGAATTTCATGCTTAAAGCAGAATGGTAATAGGGCACATCCCACATGAAATTGAATTTTGCAACCATGGCACAAGTAATATACCTCTTCCTTGCTAGTTTCACCACAGGCGTCACAAAGAAGTTCTAGTGCACCCATAGGAGGCACAAAGTGTAACGTCGCCGCCTAGTTTCCACTATTGTTCTCCTCAACAATATTCATGAACTCAAGGCACCCGTCAAAGAGGCAGCGATGGTGGCCTTATGGTTGTGTAATGCCATGGTTTTTGTGGCATTCACAATAGCCCAATGACCCAGATTGCCATTGTTGTTTTCCATGAGTGACAGAGAAGAAAAAGGCAATGAGACTGTGAAAGAGAGGAGTTTTTTAAATCGCTCATGGTGAATTTGGTGTGCTAATGACGTGCATTTATAATGGAAAAAAAAGAGATGGGCTTGAGAAGAGAGAGAGAGAGAGAGAGGTGCTTTTTGGCATGAGCTTCTGGTGCAATGAAGCGAAAGAAGACAACGAGGCTGTGAAAAAGAGAGTAGTTTTGTAAATTGCTTACTGTGAAATTGGGTGTGCTAATGGTGTGCAGTTATAGTGGAAAAAGAGATGGGATTGGAGAGAGAGAGGGGTGCTTTTTGGCATGCGTAGTGGCGGAGCCAAAGAAAGGCTAGGGTCCCCTCCCCTCGAGTAAGGATCCTCGGCCGCCCTTTCCTGTGGCCCTCGCCAAAACGACGTTGTTTTGGTTAGGTTTTTTTTTTCCAAAAAAAAAAAAATTTGAGTTTCCCGCTTTTTTCACTTTCATCTTCCTCTATCATCTCATATGTTCTGTTTAGCCATAACATATAAATAGAGACGAGAGAGAGAGAGAGAAGAGAGGCATAGAGAAATGAACTGAGAGAGATGGTGGTGGGAAGCGACAACGACGGCAACGGTGACGGCGAAGGACGGAGGATGGCGGAGAGAGGAGACGGTGGTGGTTTCACAAAATTGGACCCAAAATATTACTTGAGATTGAAGAGACAAAAAGATTTGGAATATGAAGAAGCGGGTAGTGTGTTGCAGTACTTTCATAAAAAAAACTGTGGAAAATCCATCATTTTATTATGCAGTCCAATTAGATTGTGAAGAGAAGATAAGTAATATATTTTGAGCCAATGCTCAAATGATAATGGACTATGCTCAATTTGGGGATGTAGTGACCTTTGACACTACTTACAAATTAAATAACGAGAAAAGACCTTTTGGAACCTTTGTTGGATTTAATCATCATCGAGAAATAGTTATATTCGGTGCAACGTTAATGTATGATGAGACTGCCGAATCATTCACATGGTTGTTTCAGATTTTTTGGAGGCAATGTCAAACAAAGCTCTGAAAACTATTTTCACAGATCAAGATGCTGCGATGACTAAGGCCATTCCAATTGTCATGCCTAATACAAACCACCGACTTTGCACATGGCATTTGATGCAAAATGTTGTGAAGCATGTAAATTCTCTTTTTGAAGATGTAGGGGTGAAGGGTGTGCTTTCAAAATTTATGCATGAAATTGATGCCGAAGAAGAATTCAAAATACAATAGGACCAAATGCTTGATAGGTATGATGCACGCAACAATCATTAGTTGGAGCAAACTTTTGGTATGAAGGAGAAATGGAAATGGCCATATATTATGAATTCTTGGGCTGTTGGAATGAGTACTACTCAACTAAGTGAAACCTTCAATGCATTTTTGAAGGATTATCTCAATTGTGATCATAACTTGATGAAAATTTTCATGCATTTTGAGAGGGTGCTCTATGAGAAGAGGTATAAAAAATTGGAAGCCGAGTATAATTTATCTTAAAAATTGCCAAGGGTTTCAATTCCAACTTTGATGTTAAAGAAAATGGTAGAGATTTACACCAAAACAATTTTTGAGGAATTCCATAATGAGTACGTGCAGTCCATTGTATCCACAATTAATGATGGTGAGAGTACCATATTCACAATTAGAAGGGTGGTAGATGGGAAAAAAAAAGAAGATAAGAATGCGACAATGGATAGAGATGGTTCTTTGAGTTATAGTTGCAAGAAGTTTGAAGTGAAGGGCATATTGTGTCGACATTGTCTGAAGATGCTTGGAGATATATTCAATGCAACGGACCTTCCTGTACAATACATACTGAAACGATGGACTAAAGAAGCAAGGGTTGAAAGTGTGAAAGATAGCCGTAAAAATATGACATCAAGGCTGATGTGAAACTACATCAAAACGACTGATATAGGTCATTGATGAATATGTTTAGAGGAATAGCAAGTAGAGCACTGAAAGTAAAAAAACTTATCATTTGTCACTTGCGAAAGGTGAAGAATTGAGTGTAATGGTTGAAGACAAATTAAGTGTGCACTTTGTCGTCAAGTGGAGGTCACTGAATTGAGAAATTCCTCAACTAACACATGCCCACAGAGTGATGAAGTAGATTGTCCAATCCAAGTTAAGGTACTCAAGAAAAGACAAGCAACTAGTAAGGGAAGAAGGAGGATCAAAGGCGGGATGAAAAAATCTATTGCAAAGAAGAAAATAATGCAATCTACGCAGGTAATTACACAAAAAAGTTCCATATGATTAAATGATATTTTGTTATGTGTGATTGTTATGTGTTATGGGATATGTGTTACCAATTTTGTGTTATTTGTGTTGGAAAAATGATGAATTAAATAAATTGGTCATTTGTAGGGTAATGCTTTTTGTACTCCCGAAGGTCAATCTGAGCCTCCTGTCGCCATGGGTAATAATTCTATTCAAGTAATATTTAATATTGTGTGCAACCTTGTATTAATCTTGTTGGTTTGCTTATTCTTTCAATCTAGTAGGGTGATATTTATTATTTTGGGTCTTTTTTGATGCATGTAGGGTGGTTCTTTTTGTGCTTCCCAAGGTCAATCTCAATCTTCTTCCGCCATGGGTAATCATTCAATACAAGTAATATTTAATATTGTATGCAATCGTTGATATGCATAAACCTTAGGGAAATTGAACCTCATACGGAACCATTGTTTTACTTTATTAATGTTGTTGGATAACTAAGATTCCCACATATCTTCAATTGGTTCTTCTTGCAATCTAGTCATGTGAATTCTTTTTTTTCCTGCATTGGTTGTATAGGGTGTTACTGTTTATACTACCCAAGGTCAATTTCAACCTCCTTTCGTCATATGGGTAGTAATTATGTTGAGGTAATATTTTATATTGTGTGTTTTTTTAACTTGTTCATCCATTGTTAATTTTATTTTCATTTCATTTATTATTTTCTTTGTGTTGGTTTACTTTAGGGTCATGGTCATAGTGTCTATATTTCTCAATCTCGACCTGAATCTTAATCTCAACCTCCCTTTGCAATGGGTCGTACAAGTGTTCATCATGTCATGTATCCTACATATGATGTGAGTCATAATTACTTATATACTTTACATTGAAATGATAGTATACATTATATTAATATTTTAATAAATTTAGCACTATTGCAGGGAAATAACATGCCTTAGTCAATGCCTTTAGTCTATCCCACTGAGACATCGTTTTAGGAGTTGCTTCGAGGTACTAGTGTTCAAAACTTTGCAGTCCAAATGTCGCAAGCCTCACATAGTCCTGCTGATAGTCATGTAGATGGACATCCCTGAACGAATGATGATGTTATTATATTTTCAGATTTGGGTGTATTTTTTTATGTTGATCGGATTTGGTTCATTTTTCATGTTATTTTTTGCAATGGGAACAATGTTTGGAAAGTATATGTTTGGGAACAATGTTCTTCTCATTCATTGTAATGGGAACAATGAGAACAATGTTTGGAAAGGATTTGGGTCTTTTTTTATGCATGTTATTTTTTTATGATGTTATGTTTTTGATTCTTATGCTATGAATGAGAAGAATATTTAAATTTTATTATGTTGGGTGTTCGCTATATGACTGAGATAGGGATTTATAGGTTTAAATATTGGGAGCAGATGTCACGATCCAAAGCCGCCCCTATGAGTTTAGCATCGTAACCGGCTAGTAATCCGTAATTACCATAGGCCTGTTTCACAACAATGACAATAATACAGTAAAAAGGGTTGGCGAAACTAATCAAAATATACATACATCATCCAATGAGCTGTGAGGACCTGACTGTAAACAAACTTTAATATACTTAGTTATATACACAATCATTTATGTCCAAGAAACACATACGTACAAGCTAAAACACAAGTTAGGGATTTAAATCCCATTATCAAAAACAATAGTAACCAAAAGTCATAAAACATTCATTGACTCCAAATAACATTCAAAAAGGGTGGGTTGAGATCATCCCAAAACAAAGTCTTGACAATAACTGTTTGGAACCCCACGGTGAGACGCAATAGGTTGGCTTGACAAAATGGGATCAGGTTGACGCCGCTAACTTTGCTCTGGTGCCTAGCCACCTACATATATATAATAAACTGTGAGCTAAAACCCAGTGAGTAACAAAACGTGTAAAAGGGCTTATGAATAATGTCCTTATAACAATTCAAAATAGTCAGATTCAATAGTGAATAAATTCACAAAGTAGTATTTCAGGCATTTCATAGTCATATGGAATCATAGTAGTCATATGTAGTACATCCATTAGCAGAACAGTATAATAGGTCTTAAAGACCGAACAGTCTGTTGATGGCCATCAAACAGTAAACAGTAGTTCCAAAACTTGGAACTGACAGAGATTTTTGTAACAGTAGCAGTAGCAGTAACAATCAGTTGCTATGGATGTCACGAGTACAGTTCTCAAAATAGGACAATCATTCATTCAATAAACAATATCATTTTAGTAAACAATACAGTAGTATCGATTGGAAAATAATTATATATGAGCATAATTTACAACATTGTTACTCACAGTGGGCTCCTTGAAACACGTGCTAAAATGCACTAAGGATGCGGCGTCCGACCTATACAAACAAATTTAAGCACAACAACCCAATTACGTTCATATCGTTAGCCAATTCTATCTGATTCGGTTGTTACCTATTCAATTTCCATTCGTTTTTACTCGTTCGGTTCTAATTTTTCATTTGTACATTCTAATGCACAATGAGATGTAAATGCACATGAAAACACTTTAAAACACTTTAAAACTACGCAAATGGAAGCTCAGAAGGTGGAAAAGAGGAGCGAAAAACAAACTGGGCTTGTCCAAAAGGGCCGCATGTGCGGGGGTCCTAGTCGTACGTGCGGTGACCACCATTGCACCTGCTCCCACAGGTGCAATTTAAGCAGAATACACCACACCACTGCCCTGTTTTCTGCACATGTGGGGTTCCGAACCGCACGTGTGGCGCTGGGTGAAAAACTGTATGAAATGCTCTTCTTTTTGGCAATGCCTTCCTTTGCAAAATCAACCCCATTTTCATGCATTTCACTTCCAAAAACTTGACATAACACTTTGAATTAAACATATTTAGCTTGGAACAAAATTCATAACTTCAATTGAAGCTTCAAAACCATGCAAGGAGTTTAAATTCTTGAAGTGGAAACACAAGTTCATAACTAATACAAAGTTAGCTCCAATTCTTTAAAATGCATGGAGTTTTCCTCCCAAATGTTGAAACTCAAACAAGAAGCAAGGAAACAATTAAATGATCATGAGTTCCATGGAAAATATGCCATGCATGGTGAATTTAGGGGCTAAATTAGCCAATACTTCCATTAACAAGTGATGCATGTCCTAAGCTTTCATTTCATGAACAAGACCTCTAATTACTTGTAAATTCATTCTCAATTAAACTTGTATCTTCGAAGATGATGAGTAGAGGAGCTTGAAGTTGAAGAAATTGCAAAGAAAGGTTTACCTTGTGTTGATATTCAAGCTAGTTTCTATCTTGCACCAAGTTCTTCCTTTCTTCCTCTTGTTGATGAATTATACTCTAGCGCACACACACTCTCTCTCTCTACGTGTGCTGTTTCTAGCTCAACACCAAGCACCCACTCTCTTTCTTTGTTGATTATAAAATAGGCCTAAGGATATGTAATGAGCTTCTAATTTTCAAGACTTACACTTAAGTGGCAAATTAAATTAAATTCAACTTCACTCAAATTAAATTAATCTCATCATATTATGATCTCAATTACACTAAATTTGAATAAATTAATGTGAATTAGGCTCTAATTGCATATCTCAATAATTAATTCTACCTTGCTCAAATTAGCAAATCAGACAGATTTATTTTTCACTCTAAACTATTCAACCAATGAAAATGCTTAAGACAAGAAAATAACTTGAGGACTACATATATTTTTGGAGCCAAATCGCTTTGTTTAGTTTCGCTTTTAAAATCTGTATTTTAAAAAATATTAAAAGTTAGTTTGATAAAAAATAATAAAAAATTAATGAGCACTCATTAATTTCATACAGCATCTTATTTTTGTACAAAAATATTTTTTGAAAATTTCATATTGTTTATTATTTTTTGTACAAAAATATTTTTTGAAAAATTCAATAATATTTTTTGCTATTTATTTTCACCAAACGAGATTTTAGTATTTTTAAAAGAATAGATTCTGAAAACAAAATGAAACAAATTAATGTGAAAAATTGGGTCAAGTGTTTACGTGAATTTGAACAGCATAGTATTAATTTTAGGAGAAGTTACGAGACTGTATTGTGGACCGTATGTATTTGTCAAAAAGTCTTATTTAATTTATTTACACTTTTCACATTATATTTCAATACAAACTAAAACAAATAAAATTAAAAATAAATCAAAACTTACAAACAAAAGCCAAAATATCCCAATCATTTATCACTTTAATAAATTTATTAGTACCAAATGATCATTCCATAAATAGCAAACACATCTAATTTTTTTTTAATAAAAATTCATTATCAAAACAAAGGAAAAATACATAATAAAATTTATACTCGTTTGGCAACAGGCCGGTTTAGCCAAAAAGTCAAAAATTACTAAAAAAAAGTCAAAAAACCAACAACCCATATCAAAAAGTCAAAGATTCTTTTTTCTCCCTACTTTTTGCACATATTTTCGTAAAATGTCAAAAAGTTATTCTAAACATACTAGTTTTTTTTAGCTCATATTTTAGTCAAATAATCAAAAAGTTACTAAATTAACCTATTCCCAAACGAGACTAGTAAGTTCGTTTGAGCTAATTATTCTATAATATTTTTCGAAAGGAAAAAAGTAGTTAGTAATTTTGGGCCCAACTAATACTCAATTTTGAAATTATTTCTAGGTCGTACACGGTTGAGGACTTTTTGAGCGTGTTTATTACTTTCACATGTCGGGGCCAAATTTGACCTGTAGGTGAAGACCGAATTGGCGAAGTTTTCGGAAATTTTGGTGTGCAACTTGTTCAAAGATGATAAATGCGTGAAATGGTGAGAGGAATTCCCAAGGCTACAATACCTGGAAGCGTGGTCAAGGACTTAAAAATTCTTTCAAAAACTATGAAGAAGTAAGAGTTTGGGGATGGAGAGAATTGGTAGGAAAGTGAGAGTTAGCTTTGAGATCAATTTCTATCCTTCTCAAATGCCAACTTGAGGCCCTAGGAAGAGAACCCAACATTTTACTTGTAGACTTGATTGATGATTTTCTTCCTCTATTCTTGAGAAAATGGTGAAACATCATCTGGGCTCTAAGATTTTCACCCTCTTCTTTCTCTATTTACTCTACCTTTTCATTTTTGTTCATTGTCAATCCCATTCAAGCGATGCTTCAATAATGCAGGACTTGAAATTGAGCCTCTTTGTCTACCAACTGGGTTCAGTCGATTGGACTGACTCGGACCTGTGCAATTGGCAAAACGTGGGTTGCTCCAAGGATAGACGAGGGGGGTGTCTCCCTTCAAGCCTGGCCAACCTCACTGCCTTGCAAACACTGGATGTCACATCCAACGATCTCAGTGGTCCACTCCCAAGTCTCCATGGCATAAGCTCACTCCAAAACCTCTTGCTTAGCAACAATAGCTTTTCTTTCATTCCCTAAAATTCCTTCCTCAGTATGACGTCCCTGGAAAATGTTTATCTATGAAGCACAGGTACGGGTACGAGTACTGGTATTGGTACGATACAGGTACGTCGATACGGTAAAATTTTAAAAAAATAGGGTACGGGTACGGTTTGGTACGCTTGTAAAAAAATATTTATTTTTAATTTAGAGTAATGCAAAAATTAATTAAATGGTTTAATTTGTTAAGGTTCAACCTATAATTAACATTTAATGCCAAAAGAAAAAGTATAAATCAAAATTAAATGTCAATATATTAAATAACTTACAAACCATAGTTTAATTTTAAAATCATGCTAAGCATAAAACAAAAACTAAAAAAGAAATCTAGTGAAATGAGTTTTATCTCTGTAGTAGAAGGAAAATATTGTTTCAACTGAGATACAATACGGCTTGGATATATATTAGGTACGTTTGGGTACGTCAAAAATTAAGAAGAAAAACCTTGGGTATGTGTTTTGCGTACCCGATACGTATACAGAAGTACCATATGAGGTACGGTACGTCGATAAGTACCCGGTACGGGTACGACATGTTTTTCAAAGTACCCATGCTTTATAGATGTTTATCTTCTTGACAACAACTCCTCCTCAGCTTGGCCCATACCAAACAGTCTCCGAAAGCACATCGATCCTCAAGGTCTTCTCGGCCAACGACTCCAACATCAACGGAAAAATACCAGATTTTTTGGTGCTAACACATTCCCAAATCTGACAACTCTTCACTTGGAGTTCGACAAGCTTGAGGGTGGGCTACCTGCGAGCTTTTCGGATTCTACAATTCAATCTCTGAGGTTGCATAAGCAACGGAGTATTTATAAGGTCAATGGTTCAATTGCTATGATACAAAACATGACCCATTTGACCGAACTGTGGTTCATTATAATTCCTTTTCAGGTCCATTACCAAACATTTCAGGTCTTACGAGGTTGCAGAGCTTCACTATAAATAGCAATTGCATTACGGGTCAAGTATCGACATCTTTGATGTATCTTCCATCGCTTGAGATTGTGAATTTGACCAACAATATTCTACAAGGGCCAACCCCAAAGTTTGACCCTTCTGTGGTGGTTGATACATACAAGTTTGATCAGACTAAAAATTTTTTCTTACCTTATCCTGAAGTTGAATGTGATCGCCGGGTGAATACACTATTTTCAATCGTGCAATCAGTTAATTATCCAATAGAGTTAGCGAAGAATTAGAAAGGTAATGATCCTTGCATCCAATGGCTGGGGCTCACTTGAGCTAGTGGAGACATTATTGTTGTCAATTTTCAAAATATGGGTCTTACGGGTACAATTTCTCCAAATTCGCATCCATTACTTCATTGCAAAAACTAATTCTCGCTAATAATAATCTTACTAGTGCTATTCCGAATGAGCTTACAACTTTACCTAATCTTAACAATCGGCTTTATGGAGACATCCAGTTTTTTAAGAATAACGTGTTTATAAAAACTGATGGCAATCTTCATATTTGAAAGAATAGTGTTGCTCCATCACCAGGGACACCTGAAATAACTCCGAATAATTTTGAAAGCAATGTTGGTAAGAATTCAATTGGAGTGATTATGAGCATCGTAATTGGTGGTGTTTGTGTAGCTTTGGTAGCTGGAATTGTTATTTTCTATCTATACAGAGGTAGAATAAAGTATTCTAGTAAACGTCATGTCATAGTAGTTGAAAGCATGGTAATCCCTATTCATGTTTTGAAGAATGCGACCAACAATATTAGGCAAGAGAATATATTGGGAGAGATGGATTTGGAATTGTCTACAAAGGAGAGTTGCATGATGGCACTAAGATTGTAGTTATGAGAATGGAGTCCGGAATGGTGAGTGAGAGTGGTTGGGATCAATTCAAGTCTGACATTGTTGTTCTTAATGAGATTCAACATAGGCATTTGGTTTCAATTCTAGGATATGGCTTGGATGGAAACGAAAGACTATTTGTTTATGAATACATGCCTCATGGGACTCTTAGTAGGCATTTGTTTCAAAGGAAAGAGGAAGGGTTGAATCCCTTTGAATGGTTGAAAAGGTTGACCATTGCTTAGGATGTGGCTAGAGGGTGTTGAGTATCTACATAGTTTAGCCCATCAAAGTTTTATTCATAGGGATCTCAAACCATCCAACATTCTTCTGACAGATGATATGTGTGCTAAAGTTGCCGATTTTGGACTTGTTCGCCTAGCTCTAGATGGGAAGTCTTTAGTTCTAACTAAACTAGCAAGAACTTTTGGGTATCTTGCACCAGCATATATAGGTATTCTTTTATAAATTGAAAATTGTACATATTGAATTTTTATGCAGAAACCTGTCCATAATGATATGACATTTGTATTTTTAAAATTTTATGCACAGTTGATGAATCTTTCCTTTAAAAGTGAGAGAACCACAATGTTGAACGTTATTTTTATAGAAATTTTATATTGAAATTTAGTTTGTATAGTATTATTATCACAACTACTTTTACTTTTTCTCAATAAACTTTTGGAAACAAAAGGTTTGTTGTTCTTGAAACTATTGGGTATACCTCCCTATTGGAGTTTGAGACCTAATTGGTTTGTTATAAAAATTTTAATTTGGTTTGGTTTGGTTTGGTTTGGGTATAATATATTTTATATATTATATCTAACTTGTGGAAGCCCAATTCAATTTAGTAACAACTAGGGTTTTGATAAAACAAGCCTAAGATTTAACAATATATATACATATTGTTTTGTTTTCCCGTAACACATAGCAGTGGCTTAATATTGTTTTCTTCCGAAGTGGAATAGAACAACAACAACTTTTGTGAACAATTGTTGGTGTGAGTGCTCTTCAAAAGTCAATTCGGTGGACCTTAATTTGAAAGGTTTTTTTTCAAGCTATGCTTTGCAGTGTTAGTGGAAGTTATTTTGATTCTGATTTGTGGTCTTCTTCAACTTTGGTTTTGAAGACTTTGGTTCATCTATTTGGTGAGGTCTTTCCTTTTATTTATTTGTGATTATTTGGAATTCACCCAATGGTGGTTTTGTGAGACCATTCGTGTCTCGTTTGTAACCGTTTGGAAACTTTTTGGTTGATAGTGGAATCGGATTTCGATCCCGTAGACGTACCTTACATTGAGGGAACCACATAAAAATTCTTGTGTTGCTTTTGATTTAATTTTTTCACATTAGTTTTTATTCTCATTGATTGATTTACTGGTGGGGAATCATATATTTACCCTAACAACTGGTATCAGAGCTTACGGTTTATTTGGGTTTATTTATTTGTGTAAATTAATGGAGGGGAATGTGAGTCGCATGTCTAGCTTCAAAGGAAGCAATTGGGTAACTTGGAAAACTAAAATGGAGGACCTATTATTTTGTAAAGATTTGTATGGGCCTATTGAGGGTGACAGTGGCAAACTCCAGGGTATGCAAGATGATGAATGGAAGAGGCTTAATCGAAAAGCCGTTGGTGTTATCCATCAATGGATTGATGACAATGTGTTTCATCATGTTGCTACTGAAACTTTGGCACATGATTTATGAAAAAAATTAGAAGGCCTTTATGATAGGAAATCAGCCACAAATAAAGCTTTTCTGTTTCGTAAGTTGGTTAATTTAAAATATAAAGATGGTAGCCCTATTTCGGAACATCTGAATGAAATAAAAGAGTATTGTTATTCAACTTGCTTCTATGAAAATTGTTTTTGATGATGAGTTGCAGGTTTTGATGCTACTTAGTTCTTTGCCCGAAAGTTGGGAGACTTTGGTTATGACAGTTAGTAATTCGGTGCCTGATGGAGTTGTCACAATGGGCCAAGTCACTAGTAGCTTGTTGAATGAAGAAACTAGAAGAAAATCAATGGGTTCCTCTCATTCAGAAGCATTTGTTGTGAGAGGCCGAAGTAAAACAAGGGAGAGGAGTAAGACTCCTCATGGTCGTGATCAAAGTCGTGACAAATCAAAAGATGGTTCTTTTTCAAAGAAAGACATTGAGTGCTATTATTGCCATGAGTAAGGGCACATGAAGCGAGAATGCCGAAAGCTCAAGAACAAGGAGAAAATGCGTGACAAAAGTGTGGATAAGAAGCAAAAAGACATAACAACAGTTACTACCAATGGTGTTCTCATGGTCGTTTGTGAAGATGATTGTATCAATTTTGTGGGTCAAGAGAGCAATTGAGTGATTGATTCTGGTGCTTCTTTTCATGTGACTTCTCGAGTTGATTTCTTCACTACCTACACCAAAGGAGATTATGGTTCTGTTCCCATGGATAATGAAGGTTTGTCCAAGATTATTGGTTTGGGTAATGTTTGTTTGGAAACAAATTTGGGCTGCAAGTTGTTGCTTAAAGATGTAAGGCATGTTCCTGACATTCGCCTCAATTTGATCTCTACTGGGAAGGTAGATGATGAAGGCTTCAACAACAAATTTGACGATAGAATATGGATGTAACAACCCAATTTTTTTTTTTTTTTTAATAGCCAGTGTATAATTTAATTGAGAAAATTTTCGAATTTGATTGTTGTGTAAATTCTGTACGAAAACAGTTCAGTTTTGTATTTTTTAAAAATAGTTCCCGATTTCAGAAAATTATGAAATTTTTATATGTTGTTTCCATACGAGTCTAACACGTTGGATGAAAATTTCAGAATTTATTGATGAATATTTATTTTATGAAAATTCGTGGACTGATTGATGTTTAGTTTAATTCATATCAGAATTTTGTTATTAAATTTTGAATGTTTAGACCATGACTTGAGATAAAGTTTGTTGCGTCTATTTTGGTATATAATTAGGCTATATGTGGCTTATGGGTGAGAATTTAATTCAAGACCCATGACTTAGATTCAATTTAATTTGAGTTTGTTTAATGACTCATGTTTAACTATTTGGTTTATTTTAATTATATGTGATTGGTAGTGATCACGTTGAGAGTTGTTATTATTTATTATATAAGATTATAATATATATTTGAAAGTTAAATTTATGGTGTGTACCATACGGCGAAAAATTATTTATTTTTATAGTGAATAAAAATGGGTGTATATTTCATAGTGAGCAAAAGATTATATTTTATGATGTACAAAATGTTATATTTTGTGGTGAAATAAAATTATATCATTATATAATTTATGTACAAAATTTTGAAGATATTATTGTCATATATTTTGTATTGGATTGGGTGATGTTTGGTTTGGTGACTATCTAGGGAAGCTAACCCACGTGGGGTTGTTCCCCACTTCCTTTTCCCTATCTCTTCTTTCCATCTACTTCATTTTGCTTTGGTTTTTTCTTTTTCTTTCCTGAGTAGAGAGCTTTTTCTCTCTTTCTTCTCTGTCCATCTCTCTCTCTTTCCCTATTCCTCCATTGTTGGCTTAACCTTTGAGCTTGAAATGTGAGTCTTTAAAGTGAGATTTTGCAAAAGTGTTGTAAATAAAAGTCGGAGCGCTCGTCGTGATCTTCGCAATGGTAGTCTCGGATTCATGATCGGGTTAGATTTGCCTTCCAGATCTGCTCCTCTTCATTATTTGAGGTAGGGACTTTCTTCATATTTTTACATTAAAGCTATGTTAGGGTTATTTTGAGAAAATATATCATTATAAGAGGTATTGCATATATATATTTTCAAATTTTTGTTTGGTAATTTTTGGAAGAAAAAATTATGTTGAAATGTTAAGAATGTTGGCATTTTGAGATTGATTTGGAAAAATCATTTTGTATTGATAATTTTGCAAAGAAATCTGAAAATAAAATTTAATAGTTGTATGATTGTATTTACATCATATTATGATTAGATAATTTATTTTAAAAAATATAAAGTTGATTTATTTATTTATTTTTTGATTTGAAATTTATTTTTGAGAAAAATAAATTAGTGTTGAGGAATATAGAGTAAATGCTTAAGTAGGAATTATAGAGTTGTTTTGGGATTAAAAACTCTAAAAGTGTTATATTCATGATATTTTATAAAAGATGGTATGTTGATGATTAAGTTGTGTTCATTTTTATGAAAATAAAAATGTGAAATGTGGACTTTCGAATTCATAACCTTAAAAATGTTACTATCGGGCATATTTCATAATTTTTTATGTAAATATCATGTTGGTTAAGTAATTTTAGAAAAAATTGTGAAATTGTTATTGGTAGATAATTTGGGAAAAATATTACCTCTTTAAATAGCTTGGTAGGAAAAATGGTTATGTTGATATATAGTTATGTTTGAGGGATGAGGCATGTGAAGCTAGGTTTGGTACTATTAATTTGAAATTTTTTGAATATAATAAACTTACTAATTTAGTAGATTAAATTAGTTTTGGTTAAAATGTTATATCCGTTATGGTTAAAAGTGTGTTATTAAGATTATACCATTACTTTTGACATAGTAGGATGAAAATGGTAATATCTAATAAGTAGAATTTTCTTTGAGTTATATATATGTTTTTGCAAGATCTGGATGATTTTCGAAATCATCATTTGATTCGTTTTGAAAATTGATTGTTGATTCAAGAAGATGAGAGATTTTTTGAAAGAGGGTTTACTTTCTTGTTCCTTTTATAATAGAAATTGAGGGTTTTGAACTATGAGGATTGAAGAGAGATATTTTTGGTGACTTTCTTTCAATAAATGAGAAATGAGAATTTTGATCACAATGGGAATATTGTGTAGAAGTATTGAAAGTGGAAGAAATATTGTATTGTATTATTAATGATTGCATTGGCATATCAATTCATTTGATAATGATGAGTTTTGAAATTTGATTTGAAAACTTTGCATTGAGAAAGGAATGTTGGGAAACAAATTTTCATGAAATGATTTTGGGGTAAATACGGTGGTAAGTCTTGAAAGGTAGTGTAGATGATAGGTGTCGAGCTTTCCAATTAATACTGGTAAAAATGACAGATTACAGGTGTCGAGCCTTCTAGTTAATACTGGTAAAAATGACAGATTATAAGTGTCGAGCCTTCTAGTTAATACTGGTAAAAATGACAAATTGGTAGTACTTGTATAGGCTACTTGCAGACACCAGCCTAGGGATTACCTGAGTCGTATTTATCATCTTAAAAATTTATTGAAATTGTTGGATTAATGTGTTTTCAAAATGGCATTGTGTGTAAGATTTTCAAAAAATGAGAAAAATATTTTGAGCATGACATGGCATATGCATTCATCTCATAAGATTGTATAAAATGGATTTGATGAATTGTTTAATTATTTGATTCAATTGATAATGAGATAATTGAATGAATTGAAGAGGATGTCCTGTTGCTATTGAAACATGCTTATTTATATAAGTTAACTTGTTGTGATTAATTAAATAAATTGGATTTAAGAGATTATGTAATAAAATCATATGGTTTTGACATGATATGATTTCACGTATATGTATAAGTATTTTGGTACCCGCATATCTTCTAATATTTTAATATGAGATTGCTTGGTGAGCTAGTGGTTGCTCACCCCCAGCCTGTATATGTGTACAGGGAATGCTTTTCGGATCTAAAGATCAAACAATGGGTTTTACCATTTCATAAGTGTAATGTAGTGATAGATTGCACTACTTCATTTGTTGTTTGGCTGAGTTCTATTTTTTTTGTAAAGAGTAGTGTCCTCTCTTTTATTGTAAGCCTCAATGCATTTCTTTTATTTATATGTAAATATCATTGTTGTATAACGAGAGGGAATATGTATATTTAATTATTCATCATTTCATCCAAGGATGAAATGTTATTTGTAAATGGACTTAATTAACGAATATTGGTAATGTTATCTGAGTAATAAAACACGAGGCGTGACAATGGAAGCTCACAAAGGGTTCTTTGGTAGTGGCTCAGTGCAAGAAGACTCATACACTTTATTCAATTAAGGAAAAATTTGTAAAGGTGTTGTCAATGCACTTGAAGATGATACTTTTACCAAATTGTGGCACAAGCGGCTTGGCCATATGAGTGAAAAGGGGCTACAAGTTTTGTTCAAGAAAGAGCTTCTACCCGGTTTGAAAGGTACACATCTTGAAACTTGTGTTAATTGTTTGGCGGGTAAACAACATAGAGTTTCTTTTCAGAAAAATGTTGCTTCTAGAAAAGAAAATGTTTTGGAGTTGATTCATTCGGATGTTTGTGGTCCTTTGAAAGTTAGAACACATAGTGGTGCACTTTATTTTGTTACTTTCATTGATGATTATTCAAGGAAAGTTTTGGCTTTTATATTAAAAACTAAAGATCAAGTTCTAGAAGTATTTAAGCATTTTCAGGCCATGGTTGAAAGAGAAACAGGGCAGAAATTGAAGTGCATCCGATCAGACAATGGTGGTGAATACATTGGGCCATTTGATGAGTATTGTCGCAGCCAAGGTATTCTGCATTAAGACAGTTAAGAAGACTCCTCAACAAAATGGCGTTGCTGAGAGGATGAATAGCACCATTGTGGAAAGAATAAGGTGTTTGCTTTCACAAGCTAAATTGCCAAGATCCTTTTGGGGTAAAGCAATGAGGACAGCGGTTGACGTGATCAATTTGTCTCCTTCCTATCCTTTGAATGGTGATGTTCCAGAAAGAGTTTGGACTGGTAAAGATGTGTCTTATGAGCACTTGAGAGTGTTTGGTTACCGAGCTTTTGTTCACATTCCAAAGGATGAGAGGTCCAAGCTTGATAGTAAGTCAAGACAATGTATTTTTCTTGGCTATGGGCGTAATGAATTCGGGTATAGATTGTGGGATCCGGTCGACAAGAAAGTCATTCGAAGCCGTGATGTTGTGTTTTTTGAAGACCAAACAATTGAAGATTTTGGCAAAGGTGATCAACCGGAGCAAAAAACTAGTGATCTCATTGACATGGATCCATCTCCTTCATCTTCAGTTGATGATGAAAAGAGGGGAGATATGCAGCCGCCCATTGAAAATGTAAAGGGTGATGCTAATCCTAATGAAGTCGAGCCAGAAATTAAAGAAGAGCATCCAACTCAAGAGCCGCCACCACAACTTGAGTTAAGGAAATCTACAAAGGGCCAGCAACCTTCAAGAAAGTATCCTTCCAATGAATTTGTATTGATATCTGATCAAGGGGAGCCCAAGAGCTACCAAGAAGTAATTGAGCATGCAAAGAAAGATGATTGGAAAAAGGCCATGGAAGAGGAATTGAATTCCTTACTTGAAAATCACACTTATGATTTAATGAAGTTGCCTAAGGGGAGGAAAATTTTGAAAAATAAGTGGGTTTTCAAATTGAAGAATGATGGCAAGAATCTGAGGTATAAGACATGTCTTGTTGTGAAAGGCTTTGGGCAAAAGAAATGTATTGACTTTGATGAGATTTTCTCGTAGGTCGTAAAGATGTTTTCTATTCGGGTTGTACTTGGCATGGCTGCAAGTATGAACCTTGAAGTTGAACAACTTGATGTGAAGATTGCATTTCTTCATGGTGATCCTAAAGAAGAAATTTACATGAAGTAACCAGAAGGTTTTGTGGAAAAAGGGAAAGAGAAATTTGTTTGCAAATTGAAGAAAAGTTTGTATGGTCTCAAGCAAGCCCCGTGGTAATGGTACAAAAAATTTGGCTCTTTTATGATGAATAATGGTTTTTCTAAAACCACTTCGGACCATTGTGTGTTTGTGAAAAATTTTCTGGATGGCAAATTTACTAGTCTTTTGCTTTATGTTGATGACATGTTAATTGTGGGTCAAGATTCTACTATAATTAACAGTTTGAAATTGGAGTTGAGCAAGTCTTTTGCTATGAAAGATTTGGGACCGGCAAAGCAAATACTTAGTATGAAAATTCTTCATGATCACAAAGAAGGGCTGATTTGGTTGTCTCAAGAAAGCTACATTGAGAAAGTTCTTCAGAGGTTCAACATGGATAAAGCAAAGCCGGTTGGTTGTCCACTTGCGGGTCACTTCAAGCTTAGTTCGAATCAATGTCCTACAAGTGAGAAAGACAAAGAAGAGATGTTGAAAATTCCTTATGCTTCAGCTGTTGGTTCTTTGATGTACGCCATGGTTTGTACAAGGCCAGAAATTGCTCATGCCGTTGGTGTGCTAAGTTGGTTTCTCTCTAATCCGGGTAAAGAACATTGGACAGCGGTAAAATGGATTCTAAGGTATCTTCGAGGGACTTTGAAGGTGTGTTTGTGTTTTGGGGTTGGTAAGACGATGCTTGATGGGTTCACGGATTCTGACATGGTCGGTGATGTTGATTCTAGGAAATCTACTTCGGGGACATTTACAGGGGGAGCTGTGGCATGGCAATCTTAATTACAAAAATGTGTTGCTCTCTCAACTACCGAAGCTGAATTTATTGCCATTACGGAAGCTTGCAAAGAAGAGTTATGGTTGAAATTTTTTTTGCAAGAGTTGGGTTTGAAGAAAGAAATGTATGTGCTTTATTGTGATAGTCAAAGTGCTATTCACTTGAGTAAAAATTCTACTTTTCATTCGAGATCGAAACACATTGATGTAAGGTACCATTGGATTCGTGATGTGTTAGATTCAAAATTGTTGTAACTTGAAAAGGTTCACACAGATGATAATATTTCGGATATGTTGACAAAGACTTTGTCGAGAGACAAACATTTAAAGTGTCGAACTTTGGCGGGCATGGTTGATGTCTCCACCTAAGTCGATAGGGGGAGAATTGTTGGGTATACCTCCTTATTGGAGTTTGAGACCCGCTTGGTTTTTTAAAAGAATTTTAATTTGGTTTGGTTTGGGTATAATATATTTTATATATTACATCTAACTTGTGGAAGCCCAATTCAATTTGGTAACAACTAGGGTTTTGATAAAACAAGCCCAAAATTTAACAATATATATACATATTGTTTTGTTTTCTCGTAGCACCTAGTAGTGGCTTAATATTGTTTTCTTCCGAAGTGGAATAGAGCAGCATCAACTTTGTGAACAATTGTTGGTGTGAGTGCTCTTCAAAAGTCAATTCGGTGGACCTTAATTTGAAAGTTTTTTTTTCAAGCTGTGCTTTGCAGTGTTAGTGGAAGTTATTTTAATTCAGATTTGTGGTCTTTTTCAACTCTGGTTTCGAAGACTTTGGTTCATCTATTTGGTGAGGTCTTTCCTCTTGCTTATTTGTGATTATTTGGAATTCACCTAAGAGTGATTTTGTGAGACCATTCGTGTCTCATTTGTAACTGTTTGGAAACTTTTTGATTGATAGTGAAATCTGATTTCGATCCCGTGGACGTATCTCACATTGAGGGAACCACGTAAAAATTCTTGTGTTGCTTTTGATTTAATTTTTTTGCATTAGTTTTTATTCCCATTGATTGATTTACTAGTGAGGAATCATATGTTTTCCCTAACAGAAACGCCCATTAAACTAGGGGCTTTAACTTGAGTAGTGAAAAGAGAAAACAACAAAAACAGACATCCAAAAGAATGCATTGAAACATGATAATAATAAGAAAATAATAAATAAATAACTATTAGAGTAATGGAATACAAACAGAAAAATTATACTAATATTTGTACGAGGCTTTTCCCGTATTAAGCCTATTTTGTATCTTAATTCCCAAACTAGGCATAGTTTGGACGGAATTCCCAAAGTAGGCTAAAGCGTTATTACAAATCGCGCTTTCACTGTTTGGAGCCCAAAGTGTGATGAATAGTAAAAGCGCTATTGCAAATCACGCTTTTAATTAAGAAAGCGTGGTTGCAAATCACGCTTTTAACATAAAAATTTTTCCTGAAGAAAGCGTGGTTCCAAACCACGCTTTCACTGTGCATATAATTTTTTTTTTCCCCTAAAGAAAACGTGATTGTGAATCACGCTTTCACTGTTCATATAATTTTGTTAATAAAATGTGATTGACAATCACGCTTTCACTGTTCATTAATGAAAGCGTGGATTGAAACCACGCTTTTACAACTTACATAAAACACGGAGAAGCCCTCATTTGCAATCACGTTTTTACATTTATTTTGATCTCCTCCCTCTCAGACGACTCCTCTGCTTTGCTCGAGCTCTCTCCCTTTGCTCACACTCTCGCTCTCCCTCTCCCTCTGCTCTCAGACTCTTACTCTGCTCTCACTCTCTCTCTCTCTCTCTCTCTCTCTCTCTCTCTCTCTCTCTCCGTGGTATGGCATCTATCTCTCTGTTTCTCATTTCAATCTTATGTGTTTATTGTGTTTGTGAATGTGTGTTTGAATTTGAAATTAGAAATTAGGGTTATGAAATTATAAATGTGTTAGGGTTTTGAATTATGAAATGTGTGGTTAAATGTGTTAGGGTTTGGAATTATGAAATGTGTTAGGGTTTTAAATGTGTGGTTATGAAATTATGAAATCATAAAATGTTAGGGTTTTGAATTGTGAAATCAGAAATTATGATTAGGTTGGTTTATTGTTAATGTTTGGAACAAAATGAAATTATAAATGTGTTAGGGTTTTGAATTGTTAATCAGAATTGTTAATGTTTGGAATTAGGGTTTTGAATTGTAAAATGTTAGGGTTTATGATTATGCTCTATGGTTTTCAGGAATTTTTTTTAATTAAGAATAAAATTATGCGACTTGAAATTCATATAATTCAGAATTGTTAATGTTTGGAATTAGGGTTTTCGATTTGTTGAAATCAGGGTTTTCAATTTGTTGAAATTAGGGTTTTCAATTTATTGAAATTATTGTATATTTTTTGAAATTAGGGTTTGGAATTTTGTATTGTGAATAAACCAACCTATATTTGTTGAATTGGAAATTTTATAAAATTGCTTGTTAATAAAAGGAATTTTTTTAAATTAAGAATAAAATTATGCGAATTGAAATTCATATAATTCAGAATTGTTAATGTCATATTATGAAATTCATATAATTGAGAATTGAGAATTGAAATTCATATTATGAAATTGATGAATTGAGAATTAAGGTGGACTGACAATTTCAATTCGAGGTCCACATGCATACATGTATATGATCATTTTGTGGGATTCTCAATTCATTTCTTATTGATATATGTGGGATTCTCAATTCAAAAAGTCACATGGCAACAGTGAATTCACTGATTTACCTTACAGTGAGCATGTCCTTATTTTGTCGGTATATGCAGATGGATTGTCAAGTCATGTGACTTGGTGCACAGGTTTTGGTTTTCTCGATTTTTTGCTCGATTTTTTTATTACAGTGACAACTCATCTCTTATTGATATTTGTGGGATTCTCAATTCAGAAAGTCACATGGCAACAGTGAATTCACTGATTTACCTTACAGTGAGCATGCCCTTATTTTGTCGGTATATGCAGATGGATTGTCAAGTCACGTGACTTGGTACACAGTATTTGCTTTTCTCTATTTTTTCATTCTAGTGACAACTCATACCTTGTTCGTATATGTGGGATTGTCATGCAGAGGCATCTTTCTAAAGCCATTCATAACCAACTATATAAACGACTAAAGGTGAAGACACAACCTTACAACTCATTTCGCCCTATGAAATTATCATTCATTTGTTTTAAAAAATTAGCATGGCTACATGGTTCATGGGAGGGAGTGGGAATCGCAGAGGTGGTAGGAACTGCCAAAGGGGTGATAGTTCACGACGAGGAGGGGGAAGGGGACGTGGCGATGCTGAAGACGATTCATGGAAGGGAGTGGGAATACCTGTTTTAGATTATGTTTGTGGTTATCGTGATTGGTTTGGGAAGTGACATTTTTTGATGCCCAAGTATTATCCAGTTCAAGGAGGTTCATGTATGGATCCATCAGATAATAAAACAGGATATGGTTTAGTAGACGCTAGACTTCTGAAGTGGCCCGCACTATTTATAGAGCGAGTGCAAATGGAAAGATTATGTTGGGAAAATCGACTGAAGGTGCCAAAAGCACGTTCTGTTGAGATCCAAGAGGAAGATCCTGATAATGTTGATCGACTATGTGAAAGACTACAACGTGAGATTTCTCAAATGTGCCGTAGGTTAGCCCGTGATATGTAGCTATACATAGTTAAGAAGGATGCCCAGAAGAACAGAACAGAACCAAATGTTGCGGCTATCAAGCGTATCATGGAGGATCCTGAACTTGTCTCTGACGCTGAGCTTTCGGATTATCCAGACTCTGAGCCACCTGTCGATTTAAGCGCGAATTAGGTGTTAATGTCTACACTTCGGCAATATAACAACTTGTATTAATATGTAATGTCTGTGTTAGACTAAGTGTTTCCGTAATGAGTTTGTCAGATTGTCTGCCTAATATTTGTCTGTCTAACTGTTATGTTTATGTATTGTGTGTTCAGTTCAGGGTGTCTACGATGTGTGTATTGTGTGTTCAGTTCATGGTGTCCAGAATGTATTTTTGTGGGAGACTTATGTCTGTACTACCTATGTAACTGAAAAATGTTACATTTGCAACTTCAGTTATGCTGTTTTCATGCCTGTATGAGTATTTAGTAAATTAGTGACTTCGTATATTATGTATTAAGTTTTATTACAAAAATGTTGACAAAATTTATTTTAGGAGAAATACACATTCTCTTAACTTGTTCATCTTCTCAATCGTGAGAACCAAATAATGTAATCATTATTCATTGAATATAACAAATAACGTTCTCATTCTTACAAAAAACTACACTACCAATTGAATAAAACAAATAACCTTTACATTCATTCATTCACTGCACAACATCAGTCTTATGAAATAAGCGAAACCAATTGAATCACAATAACATCAACTCCAACCCAATATTTACATTACATAAGTTCCTATTCGTAATCAGAATTCAAATTACATACAATTACATTACATAGCAAAAACGGAAAAAGTACCATTCGTATGTAAAAAATACATCACCAAAATTTGAGATCTTTCTCTTATTCCTTCTTGTTGCAGCTCTCGCGGTGGCCTTCGTCTTCTTGGGCTACTCCATGGTGCTCTTCGCGTCTCACCCTTCGTCGTTGTTCGTCGAACTGCACAGTGTGTGGGTGTGCTTCGGACTGTAGAGCATGTATATCACCTTACACCCCAAAACAAAGACAAGGAAATTTTTTTTTTTTTTAATGAAAACGGCTAGAAAACGGTTTCACTAACCGTTTTCTGAATTACATTATCACCTTCTAACCCAAACAAAGACAAATAAAAAATATATATATTTAAAATGAAAACGGCTTTAGTATAGCCAAAATATATTTCTGAATAACACCTTCTAACCCAAAAACAAAGACAAAAGAAAAAAATTAAAATTTAACAAGAAAACGCCTTTAGTAAAGCCAAAAAAAAAATTATGAATTACATTATCACCTCTAACCCAAAACAAAAAACAAAAAAAATTTACATGAAAATGGCTTTTAGTAAAGATAAAAAAAAATTCTGAATTACACCTTCTAACCCCAAACAAAGACAAAGAAAAAAATAAAATAAAATAAAATACAAAATTCATAAACAGTGAAAGCGTGGTTTCAATCCACGCTTCTTGTAGTTAACAATGAAGGCGTGATTCACAATCATGTTTTCTTCAGGGAAAAAAAAAATTAATATGCACAGTGAAAGCGTGGTTCTGAACCATGCTTTCTTCAGAAAAACGACATGCACAGTGAAAGCGTGGTTTGCAACCACGCTTTCTTAATTAAAAGCATGATTTCTATTAGCACTTTCACTGTTCATCACATTTTGGGCTCCAAACAGTGAAAGCGCGATTTGTAATAATGCTTTAGCCTAGTTTAGGAATTCCGTCCAAACTAGGCCTAGTTTGGGAATTAAGATACAAAATAGGCTTAATATGGGAAAAGCCTCTATTTGTACAAAGTCATGTGGCCAAACTAGGAGCCTTTCGCTTGAAAGAAAACAACCATCAAAGTGGTTTCTTAATTTAAAATTTTCCTTTGACTAATCACTCTAGATAAATTTCCTCTAATATATATATATATTTATGATAGAACAGCTTTTTCAAAAAATGAGCTAGCAAAGTATGAGTTTATAGTCATGCAAATCGATTTGATACTTTTACTTTTTCATTCTTCAAAACTAATTATCCAACCAAAAATCCCTTATCAATTTTCAAAATAGTAGGATTGAATTTATATTACTGTGTATAATTAAATTGTCCTATATTTGTCTAACTATTACATTTGATGTTAATGTTTAAAAGCAACTTTCCAAATTTGAGAGTGAATGATTTAATGACAAAATAGATAATGGGTTAAACTCAAAAAGATGAATTCATGTCACAAAGTTGAGATCTAGAAGGACATTCCATCTAATTATATAGTCTTCTATATTTAAATGTCATTTATAATTTTTACTTTTGAGAGTATTCATCATCTATTGGGGTGCTCACTATAGAATTTACCTGAAATAAATGCCATTCAATCTACAAATTACTAATATTGTGTGTCTTATATTAACTCTAATATTGGAATCCTGGATTTTTTTTTATTTTTTTATGTTGAAAGGAAGTTAAGTTTTTTAAAAACATATTTGAAGTTGTTTACACATAATTATCGAACCCATGTTCCTTTTTAAAGTCGTATGTTGAAAGTCTGGCTTAAAAGTAAAAATTGTGTTTTCAACACAAAACTTGATTAAGTCGTGCATTAAACACACAACTTTTTGCGTTTGGCAACGTTTATGTTTACAAAAATTTTATAAATTAGTTTTTGTTTCTTTTTAGAAAAACATAAACTATAAACGTGTTTGATTTGAACAAAATGTTTGAAAATTTTTAAAAACAAAAACTAAAAAAGATGTTTGTTCAGGCCTAAATATTTATATTTATTTTTTATTATTTATGACAATGGGATCATACGCATTATAAATTGAAAAAAAAATTATTTGAAAAAAAATTTTGTTAGTCAAAATTTTAAATTTCTGTTTAAAAACCAACGTAAACTCATTTTTTGAGTTTACGTTTTTTTCCTCAAATTTACAAACTGAGACAACCATTTATAAATAAAAAAAAATATAATAAAAAAAAAATTTATCAAACAAGTTTTTATGACAGTTTTTAAAATTTTTGTAAATATAAACTGAAAGCTGAAAACGAAATGATTTCCAAACAGACCTATTAATTTATTGTCAAGTTTATAAAATTTGTGTTTTCAAAACACAACTTAAAATCTAAAGTCTTGTTTTAACAACACAACTATGGGATTTGGAAAAATATAAGCTCAAAGGTATTTGCATTCGAAAATTTTTTTATACACAAAAATGTGTTTGATAACTAAATCTTGTGCATTGGACTGTGGCGGGACGAGTAACAGTTAAAATTGATGTGTTCAACTTCGGAGTGATTCTACTACAACTGATTACTAGAAGAAAAGCAGTATTTCAACTTGAACCCCAACACGATGAGTGCATTGATCTTGTCACATGGTTCCGTAGAATACGTATCTACAAAGACTTATTGGACAATTGATCTTGATGAAGAAACACTTGCTAGTATCAACACTGTTGATGAGTTGGCTAGTCACTGTTGTGCAAAGAAACCCTTACAGAGGCCCAACATGGCCCATGTAGTCAATGTACTTTCATCTCTTGTTGAGCTTTGGAAACCATTAAACCCTCATTGCGATAAGGGATTTGGATCCTTTGGAGAGATCAAGGCAACACATCATAGCCACACATTTCAAAATGAGTGGCCTCCATTTTCAATGACACTAAAAATTCTAGTCGTAATTTTAGGGGATCCCCACATGCTCAAGGCTTGAAAGTACCACCATCAGTGACATCACTACAACAAAATTGAATTTTTACGGCTTGCAATGCATGCCGTAAAAACTCTTTTACGGCATGCACACAAATGCCGTTATATGACATGCCGTGGAAAGTCAAACGTCATTTACGACATGTAGCTAAAGTTGTAAAATGTAATAAATTAAACATTAATGACATACTTTGTATGCCGTAGATAATTTTTTACGACATTTTTGGCATGTCATAAATCATCATCCTTTCCATGACATAACTCTTTTCAAAAAATGTTTCCTCATGAACTATTTATTTTTATTTTTTTTGTATGTCTAGTTGAAATCTTGAAACTTATGTGCTAACGATTGTATTATTAGCAATAATGGTTGGGTGGCGGCGGCAACGATGGTGATTATGGTAGTAAAGGTGTATGTAGGTGGTGGTGGTGAGGTAGCATTGGTCATGGCAACGGTGGTAGTGGAGAGGTGTTGGTGGTGGTTGTTGGGATTTATTGCACATTCCTGAATGCAAATGGAATCACACCACACATACACTGAAGATAAAAACCAGCCACACAAAGATTTACGTGGTTTGGCCTACATTGCCTTCATCCATGTGTAGATTCCCCATTTTAACTGACCCTAAGACTTTAGGTGCTTGCAAACCTCCAGATGATGGAATGGTAAATTGCTTTATCTTTAGATTGTTTAAAGGATGTTTGGAGTTGCTGTGTAAACTTGGTTTAGCCAAAAACTAATTGTTTGCAAAAATGATCATTTTACCCCTGAACTCGTTTTTAGCCGAAACCCACCTTTTTAACCCCAAAAAAGAGAGAAAATCCCAGTTGTGCTTTGATCAATTGTGTTTTCCAAAATTAATGGCCGGTTTTATCAAAAACATTTATCAGAATGCAATTCAGACTTACTTGTGTTGCAAGCAAGCTAAAGGCATAGGACTCCGCACTTGTGCATGTATGCATGACACGTGCACCAAGACAAAGCGTGCATGTGCACGTTAGATGTGAGTGTAAACGTTATTTTTGCGTACAAACAATCTTTATGCATGTGCACAAAGTTGGTGCATGCGCACATCGTAGTGTCGTAGAGCTAGGTATGGAAACTCAATCTTGGTGCATTTGTAGCATGAAACAGTGGATGGGGGAAGCGATGAAACCCTAGAAGGGTTCCAGAACCTCCCCCTAGCTCTATAAATAGAGCCTTTCCCCTCTCTTTAAAGGGGTTAATAATTTTGAGCCTTTTTGAAGCTTTGAAAGAAAAGCCACCTCTCCTCTCTCTCTCTCTAGCCTTATTTCTCATCCCTACAACAACTAAAAACCTCTGGAAACATTCTAAGGACTTAGTACTTGGACCTAAACTCATAAACCTAAGCTTAAAGAAGGCTTGCAAGCAAGGAACTCGAAGCTTTCTTGCGTTTTTCTTCGCGTGTTCTTCGGTTCTTGAAAACCAGAAGGTAAACTCCTCTTATTCTTTGTATTTCAGTAGTTCCTTACTTGTTTTCAATAATCAATCCATGCTAAGTTGTTAATCCATCATAACATAATGTAGCTAGTTCATTTTGTCCACTTTTTCACTTTACCTCACATGTTTCATCTATTTCATTAGAACAACATGTTCTTAGGTTTATTTTAAGGTATAGTTAGCATGCATGGCCTGGTTTAATTCATCATATAGTTTTGCTTTTATTTGTTAGATGTATTTGTGTGCATATTCATCATGTAGTAGTCTCACATCAGGCCTAGGACATTCCTGCAGTTTAGTTTCATATTTTAGGTCATATTTATTTTTTGTCTTGCAAGTACGACGTGTAGTGGGCATTCGAGTAAGTCCTTTGTACCTCCATAGCATATGCTTGTGTCTTTGCATTGTCCTTTTCAATAATCCAAGTCTATGTGCTCTTTACATGCAAAATTGTTCGTTTTGAATGTTTTGCTAAGTATCATTTATTTTAGATTGGGTTTATGGCCGTAGATTGATAAATCCATTTTTTATTTTAAAAATCATTGTTCTTTTGAAAAGATAGCTTTGTTCCTTTAATCTAAAATGAATGGCATTCATTTTTCTTCAAATCACATAATTTAGATTAGTTAAGGATTTTTAGGTCTAAAATGAATTTATGTGAACAATTAACCATTAAAATCATAAAATAGAGAGTGAGTAGAGGGCAATCTTTGAATTGGGCAAAAAGGGGTGCTTCCATGCAAACGGCCTTCCCTTTTTGTACCTAAGCTCTCAAACCAAAAATTTTCTTGATTATGACGAACTAGGCCTTAATTTAATTTTCATCGTTAAATGTTTCTTAATTCTCCTTTAAAAATTAAGTGGAGACTCTTTGTTGGTCAAAGCAAGTCAGTGTGGGAAGCAATGCCTTAGACTCGAAAAAAGAGCGGCGCCCAAACTATGGAAGAGAGATTCCACTATATAAATAAGATAGGGAATAAATGTGAGATGACCAAAATAATTAAAGCTCACACACCACTATTCGAACCCCATGCTCAAAGTTAGTTGAGCACTTGCTCACCCCAATACCATATGGTATTTTTTTTTTCTCTCACCCTTACATCTCTATTTTTCCTCACTGTTGTCTCACCAAAACATATAACCCCCATAGCTACTTTTAATAGTCTACCCCAAAAAAACCCTAGTTCTCATAAAATTAATCAAGTAACCAAATCTTACATATATTAGGTTTCCCAGCAGATTCTGAACTTTACTATCCTAACTTAAATACATGTATAAACTGACCTAATAACTATATAGGACCCACATATATCATACGAGCGAACTAATTCTAAGAATGTTGGTGGTGGGATGGTGGAGGTGTGGTGGTAGTGGTAGTATTAAGAATTTAGTTTGGAAAATGCATTCCCATCTTTCAAAACTAATATATATATATATATATATATATTTGTCTCCCCAATAAACTTGTATTTTTTTGTGAACCAAAGGTATTGACCCTTTTTTTTTAGAAAAATTATTGACAAGTCCATTTCTAGGAAGTAGTATGGCATTAGGTCCAAGAATTGTTTTATATAAGGATATTTTTTTTTTTCCATTTTTATTCATTGTTATTGGACCACTACCAAAAAAGTTGCTAGAAAAGTCACTGGAGGTGGCCAGCGGTGACTGATGGTGGTGGTGATATGGACAGATAGGTAGATTATGTGGAGAAATAGGTGATACTAGATAGATAGGTAGACATATAGATGACGTGAACAAATAGGTGAAATAGTGAGCAGATATGAATAATATGATATTTCAAATTATTATTGCTCTTATGGCCCCAAAAGATTAGACCTTAAGGCTTTGCCCCAAAAGTTTCAAAATTAGATTTACCAGCGAAAACCCATGCTATGCATGGATGTGAAAAAATTAAAAAAAAATATTTTTATATAAAACACTATAAATAGTTAGATTTTTGTATGTAAATTATGAAAACAAAAAATATATATATTGAAACCTACAATTTATGTTTCACAATTTTATCACAATTATGTATCAATTTTTAATTTGTCACAACTTCAATCATGTAGCTTTCAACCCTCTTACTAGGGTTGTAAACTTGGGCAAGTTTAACCCAAACAACTTGGGTCAAGCCTGGAATTTTTTAAAGATTGAACAACATAATTTTTAATTTGGTGAGGACCTATGTAAAATTCAAAAATTCTAATAAATTTGAGTGGTTTTGGAAAAAATACCAAATAACCTGAGCAATTGAAACAAAATTGTATATATAAATACATAAAATTATTTGCTAACTTATTTTTTAATTAATAAATAAATAGATAATAAAAAATTAATATTAATGAACAAAAACGAAAGCAATACACTTAAGTTTTTTTGATAGAATTTTTTTATTATTATGTTTAAGAAATACACCTTTTAGAAAGGGATCATTGGATAAATTGATATTAAAAAAATTACATTTTATAATGGCATAAAACAATTTAAATAGGATTTTTCAGAAATTATTTTTAACTTAAAAATTTAAATATAATTAAATTAAATTTTCTTACAAAATAAAAGTATCTGGATTAAAAAAAAAAGTAAGAAGAAAATTTAGAATGGTATTCTCATTTGATATGAAGATAATTCTAGATTACCAATAAATTATCACATATAACCTCATTTTTTTAATAAAAAAGATATATCACGAACCATCATTTGTAATAGAAAAATAACATTTATTTATATTTGTTCTAGAAAAAGTCACTTTTTAGCAATTTAAGCCAAATTTTTTTCATTTTTTTTATTTTAGTTTGTTTAACTGACAATTGAGATTAAAAAAAAAAATTAACAAGATTCACACATATTTTGTAAGTGCTAAAAAAAATCTAGATAAACAATAAAGAAAATATTTGATATCCACAAAAAATACCCAAAATTATACCCACAATAATGTGGTATCATATGTGTCAATTCTTGATTTGCTATATACTCAATAATATGTGGTCCAGGTCTCTTGCCATATCATTGTGGGTGAAAGTGTGAGTCTGTAGCATTGCTAGAACAATAAATTATCACGTGTAACTCTCATTTTCTTATACATTTTTTTATATATATATAAAAAAATAAATTTCACCAACTATCACTTTTAATAGAAAAATAATGTTTATTTTTGTTTGATTTTAGCAAAAGTCACTTCTTAACTATTTAAGTAAAAAAAAATTTATTTTTTTATTTTAATTTGTTAATTGACAATTGAGATTTAAAAAAAAAAAAAGAGTCCAACATATTTGGCCAATTTTAAAAAAGTCATTCATTTTCTTAATATTTTTGTCTTTTGTTAAATTTTTTTTTGTTCAAGTCCTTGTAGTTTAGAATGATATAAAAAGAATTATAAAATTAAAACCAAAAATGACAAAAAATAAAAATATAAACTTTAATAGTGATTAATAATTTGAACACGTATCTTTAATAACATATTATGTTTAGACTAATAATATTATGACACGTAATTTTATTTTATAATTTAAGAAAGGGTGCATAAATTAAGAAATGAATATTGATCTTATTCTAATTATGGTAACATAATTTAAGGAAGAATCTAAATTTTAAATTCTATTTTAAGAATACAAAATTAATTTATAGACCAATCATATTGTAACACATATTAACAAAAATTAAAAAAATAAGAAAAAAAAATTGTAACTTTCAACCTTAATAAAATGACAACGTTTTACAATTATAATAGTATATAGATGACCTGAATATCCATATATCGTTAGATTTGTAATAAAAAAAAACTTTTGTCACTTATGTTAATATATTATTTTGGGAACTTTGGTTAAAAAAAAAAAAACCTAATTTTTTGACTTTTTAACTTTTTTACATAAAAAAAAAAAACAAAAAAACCATCTTTTTTAACATAAAAAAAAGTCAAAAAATCACAAAAAAGTCAAAAAATTAACTTTTTACCAACTTTTAAAAACACCACTATCTATACAACTGTTGATATTCTTTATATATATTTTTATTACATAGATTTGGATCTTTTCCTTTCATAGAATATAGGCTTCTTCTTCCCTTAAGGTATTAATTGATCTTTCCTCCTTTGGAGGTTTCTTGTACAATACTCACATCTGTGCCATATATACTCTTATTCTTTGTATTGTTAAGTCATATAATTGAACTAGCATATGCCCATGCCTGAAAGCACGACGTAAACAACGTTCGGTGTAAATAATGTTGGGATTAAAATGTTTTATAATTTCTACGTATAATGTCAATTAATTAATTAATTTAATACATCCTCAACATTTAATTAATCATGGGGAAGATGAATATATTACAAACACATTGTATGCTGCCACCACACATAAGCCATTTTGTTTGAATAATTTTAGGTATTATTAAAATTTAGGAAAAATTACTCAAAAAAAAAAAAAAAACTTAGAATTTAATACTTGTAACAAAATAAACTATTGAGTTTTTAATTTTATAAATTTAAATATTAAATTTTTTATTTATTTTCAATTTAAACTATTTCCATGTTTTCAATCTAAACAACCTGAGATCTTTTACGTATTTTACTAAATAATAAATAATAAATAAATACCATTAACAATCCCAAGCAATTTGTGGGTAGAAAGAAGTAGCCATCAGTCCTTTGCGGGGTCTATCTTTCACATATTTTTTTGCATTCCTATGGGAAAAAAATAATAATATATCAACACATTTTGCATTCCTATTGAAAAAAAATAATAATATATCAACACAATTTGAATAGCACATAAAATAAATAAAGATGTGATAGTGGCCAAGCATTTGAATGCGCAGCACAATTAAGAAAACCAACCACTATCTCTTTCCTTACTCTGTTTCTTTTCAAGTTCTTCACCATGTCTTCAACAGGGATGAAGAAATAGTCCATGAATTATGAGTGAAAATTTAAATTGGGTTATAGAAATAAAATAAAATAAAACGAAAATAATGACCTGTGGAGACATGTGGGTTGAAGAAAAAAAATAAAAAAAAAAATATTGAGACCCAAACCAATGTCAATAGCCACACAAACCAATTCAAGACCCTCCCCTGACACCACACACACAAAAAAAAAAAAAAAAAAAAACAAACAAACAACAAACAAAACAAACAAAAACAAACAAACAAACAAACAAACAAACACATATCAGTTTAAGGTTTAGAAACACTAACCCAAATACATAACATAACTTAACACCAACCCATATAAATTGAAAGCAGCATAAATAAAAAAATGAAAAGAAATAGAACACAAAAAAAGAAAAAGAAACCCAAATACATATCAATTTAAGGTTTAGAAACACAAATCCAACACAAACACATCAGTTTAAGGTTTAGAAAAACAAATACAAATACAAATCCAAATCTTAGAAACACAAACCCAAATTGATGGGTCTCTTTTGCTTTGATTGAAAAGAAACAGAATGATTTTCAATGCTCTGTTCCAATGCTTTGTGTCTTAAGCTTTGTTTCCAACCTTTTCTGTGATTCCATTGAATGCATACCTAATCACACAAACCCAAACAAAAATCTTAGAAATATAAATATTAGAAACACACACCCAAATCGAAACCGAAATCTTAGAAACACAACCTAATCAACAAAAATAAATATAAAAAAAAAACACAAATCCAACACAATGAAACATTGAAAACCATTTGAAAAATCACTTAAAAACCATTTGATAACCATTTTATGAGGATCAATTATTATGTCAAACCCAAGGATCAGCTTGCATACCATACTACAAAATGAGTCCAAAAAAAAAAAAAAAACTGCTCTTTAAACCCACCTAAATATTTCGATAAAGTTGCTTTACTAATTTTTTAGCAACTTCACATCTCCTTTTATTCTTACCTTCGTAACACAAACACAAAGTTGCTCACCAGTTTGGAAACACAAACACCAATCCAAATCATACCCAAACACGTAGCTAATCCTATTATGTGACCAAAAATAAAAAATAAAAACTAAACACCATATCAAAACTTCAGCTAATGATGTAAAAGTTTTTTTTTTTTTAAGTTGTAGAACATGGCATTCATAATATGAATTTAATACGAAATGGACTTGATGTCCAGCAACCTAACTTCCTTTATTGCTCTAAAAAATAAAATAAAGCCCAAAGTAATTGTTGCTCTAAACTGATAGCAACTGATATGGGTTTCTATATTCATTTCTGTATGTTTTTCTATATTATGTTGGTAATGAACTGTACACCATTTTTTACTCGTTCTTCTCAATTTCCAACCGCTCTCCTCCCTCACCTAACTACTATATATATCTTACATTATCCCTCTGAATTGCTCAACATTCTCTCCCTCTCTCTCTCATACCCTTCTATGGGATGTTTTTGGAAAAATGGTAAAAAATATTTTTTTTACTTTTAATTAAGTTTTTCACTTTTTTAAACAAGTTACTTTTGACTTTTTTGATTAATATTTATTTATGATATCAAATCACAATGAAATGACCAAACTATTCACATTTAATTTAAAATATTTACAACTTCACCTATGTAACATGTTTTGACCCATGAGAGGTAGAATTGTAATTTCACCAATTATTAAAAACCAACTTTTCAAATGTCTTTAAATACAAAAAAGCTAACTTTTGGCTTTTATAAACTCAAAAAAGTGGCTAAAAACCATATACCCAAAAGAGGCCTATGTCTCTGAAACCAAAACAAAAAACAAACACCACCACCACATAGACAAAAGTTTGTTCTGTTTCTCATTCTTCTCATTTCAGGTAATTTAATCTTCTCTCTCTCTCTTTCTCTCTCTCTCTCTCTCTATATATATATATATATCTTCTGTTTTTTTGAGATTCATTCTACATGTCTACTTCAAGTTCTTCTTTTTCTTCTTCTATTTTGGATTTTAGGAACCCTTCAAAGCATATAGCTCAAGAATTGGTATAGTTAATTAGGAGCCCTTCAAAGCATATAGCTCAAGAATTAAATATTTTAGCTTAATGGATTTGTTGATGTGCAATCTCAATTCCAAATAAGATAAAGAAAAAAAAATGATGAGAAAGACAAAAGATGGGAAAGATTGCTACTAAGAAGAAGTTTGAGAATGGTTATTTTATTAATGTTTTATTAAAAAAATATGTAAAAAAATGGAGAGTAATGTGATAATTTGTAATATTTTTTTATTTTTTTTTCAAAAATAAACTATTAACAATCTAGGCCTAAGCAATTTTTCTCAAACATGACTAATTTAATTCACAGCATTTGCAGCATAAATGTTGCACTAAAATTCACTTCAAATAAAACAGATGAAGCACTTTCTAAATTTTGATTGGCTTATATGACCACAATTATCGTCCCTTTCAAAATTTTGAGAGCAAAATTTCGGGGTTTTTTTTATTTATAAAAAATATAAAAATATAAGTATATCCTTTTGTTAGCATTTAAGGAACACTTATCTTACCCGTTTGACAGCAAAATTGAAGATTCAAGAAACACAACTACTATGTCATTATTTCCTACCCAATAGACAAAGATTCAAGAAGAAAAAACCAAGGGTAAATCAATCTAGTACATAGTCACCACATAAAATGAAAAGAGTGATCTTACCTGGAGAGCAGCAGTTTCAGGAGCGAGGGTATAAAAGAAGAAGAACAGGGCTGGAGAACAGCAGAGGGAAATCTGAAACGAAATTGAAAATTAAGTTTAATCTGAACAGGGCAAGTGTCATTATATGAAAAAAAAGAAAAAAAAAAAACCATATTCATGGTTCTTACCCGTTTGACAGCAAAATTGAAGATTCAAGATCGAAAACCCTAGCCTTCAAAAAGCAAGTGGGAGGGTTGCGAAAGGGGAGAGGAGGAGAGTCGGGGTTCAGAAACATATCGCAGTTCTTAATCGAGTGAGAGGGTGGAGAGAGACGGGAAGAGGCAGAGATCGGGTGGAGGGGAAAAGGCAGCGAGCCAAAGGGTGGGGGGAGAGGGGGAAAGGCAGAGATCGGGTGAGAGAGAAGGAGAGAGGTAGCGTCTCTGCGAAAGGGGGGAGAGGCAGCGAGTGGGAGGAGAGGTAGAGATTGGGTAACGTCTCTGTGAAAGATAAAGAAGATGAACAAAGAGGGAGATAGAGATAATGAGGGAATGGAAGGAGACGTGCAACAGAGAGGAGATAAAGATGGAATGGGGGAGGAGACGTGGGTAGGTGGGAGAGAGTACCGAGTGTTTGGGCGGGAATTGAAGCAAAATCTCAACCATTGATGTGTATCACAATTGATCTGAGCCCTTAAAATGAAATGTATCTCTAATACATTTTACATATTTTCAAAATCTGTCCTGCTTTATTATATAGATATACAATTCTCTCTCAAACTCACTGTCTTTCACTTATTTTTCTATCATGGTATCAAAGACATGTCCATCCGCTACTTAACTTCAATCTATAGGAAGAAAAAGGCAAAGGTCCTCTCTGTCCAATCAGTCCTCATTGTTTAATTTTGTTCTCATTCAAAAAATAAAATAAAATAAAAAAATAAAAAAAATCAAAATATACTAGTAGCTCGTCTTACAACCTGGAGTCCAACAGAGCCCACCGTGTTTCGAAATGCCTCTTCACGCGCCGACACGCACCATTCAAAACACTTCTCATGTGTCCCTTCGCTTATCCACGCGCTGATACGCATCAAATGCGCGTTTCCCTATTTCGCCCTCGCTGACGTCTGTCGCCATTAGCTGCCTCAGTCGTGCCACAGCGATTTTCGTTGCTCCACTCCACCCAACTTTTCCTAAGCTGCGGGCTCCACTTCGGCTCCTGCCTTAGCCATTTCTTTTATTTTATTTTATTTTTTCTTATTCTGCTTTCTTTTGTTTGTTTGTTTGCTTGGTTTTTTTTTCTATTTATTTGCACTTTTTATTTTTATTTTTATAATATGAAAGGAAAAAATGGAATGATCTGACTTGGTTCACCCAATCACCATTGTCCTAGATAGTTCTAATTATACCATTTGGGCACAACCATGTCCAGCCTCATCAAACGAAACAAATCATGGCTCACTGGTGATACTGTCAAACTTGTCCAAGACACTACCGAATTTGCTGCCAAATATGAGGGACTTCTTGACGATTGGGACAACAAGAATCATCAAATCATCACTTGGTTCCGTAATACCTTTGTTGTCTCCATCAATCTTCAATTTGACCGTTTTGCACAGCTAAGGAAATTTGGAATTTCTTAAAAAACTTCTTAACCAATATTAACTTCTTACCAACTTCATCACATGCACCAAGAGTCAGGCCAGTCTATCAATGCTTTTCTCTCCCAAATGTATGCTGTTTAGGATCAATTGTCCCTTCCACTCCATCATTTTTCACTGATCCTATTGTTCATTTACTTCCTAATGAGTTTGATGTAGGCTCTATCTCTGAGCTCGTTTATACAGTCCATCCTACTAAGTCTAGGTCGCCTAATGGTGCTACCTCTTCAACTGAAGATCATGCCACTATTCCTGCTCCTCCTGAGCCTCTTGTCTCTCCTGAGCTTCCTGAGTTCATCCGTAAGCCTACTCCACGTCCTAGCAATGCATTCTCTGATGCATGTCTTCGACATTCTACCTAGGAAAAAGAATCTTCTGTTCTTCTTCGTGATTATCATTGCTATTCTGTTATTATTTCTCATCATGAACCTCGCTTTTATCATAAGGCCAGCTCTAAACCTCTTTGGTAGCAAGCAACGTTTGAAGAATTACAAGCCTTGGATCAAACTGGCACATGGGATTTAGTTGATCTTTCTTCTAATAAAACTTTAGTTGGTTGTAAGTGGGTTTACAAGATCAAGACTCATTCTGATGGGTTTATTGAACGATATAAAGCTCGCCTAGTTGCCAAGGCTTTACCTAAGAGTATAGTGTAGACACCCCATTTTTGATCGCCCTTAAGACTTGGGCACCACTGATTGATCACTCGATGACGAAAGTTGTGCTGTGCAGATGTTCGATTTCTTCAGCAAGAAGAGCTTCTAAATCCTAACTTTACACCCCATTTTGGGCCAAAACTATTTTGACCAAAATCATTTTAGACCTAAAAGCCCTCTTTTTCAATAAAGTTTTCCCAAAAGTTTGTACGATGTTTCGAGACTCGCATTTCGTTTAAAATATTGCACTTTTCGGTAAATCGAGTAAGGACAAAGTGGAGATAAATGGAAGAGAGGTGAACTCTTTCAAAAATATTTTAAAAATCTTATTTAGAGGTTTGGAGTTGAAGAAAATAGGAGAGGAGGGAAGAAAACTAGTTGGGGAAGAAGTTGGGCTTTAAACCGTTAAGAGAGAATTGGGCAGCCTCACTAAATCAGGCCTATCCTTTTGTACATTTTGGACTTTAGTTATAAGGCCACAACCATTGGAAAGTGGACTTTCGGGGCTTCATTTTACACTTAAGAATCTCCTAAAGCCGAGTCCGGATGAGGGAGATATGACTGTTTGAAGTTAGGTATCAATCTATTTAAGATAGAACTAAGCAACCTTCACTAAAATAGGCATATCTCTTTGTATACTTAGAATTTAGATGTGAGCTGGCACCATTGGAAATTAGACTTCTGGGGCTTCAATTTAGACTCAAGAATGACTTGAAATCGAGTCCGGATGAGGGAGATATGCCCATTTAAAGTTGGGCTTGGAAGTATGGCCGGCAGGAGGCCGACAGCCACCATTTGTGGGCGGCAAGCCACCATTTCTGGTCTGCCGGCCACCAGTGATGGCCGGCTAGTCACCAGTGTAAAACCTAGATATTTTCTCCAGCTGTTTCCACAAAGTTCTAGTTGTCCCCTTTTTGCATATTTTCAACCAAAGCTCATATATTTCTATATATAGAAAACCTCTCTTCTTGCTTTTAAGGTTAGAAAACATTTTAGGAGTGAGAAATATTTTGGAAAATATCCTCTCTCTCTACAATTCTCTCCCTGCCTTGCAAATTGCATAGCCTATGCCCAAACACTCTAAACCAAACCTAGAGAACTTCTTGCTGAGATGATTTGAGCTTGAATTTGAGCTCTTGAAGCATTTGAGAGTGTGAAATTGGTGGTTTATGACTTGAGGGTTCATTCCTCTCGAAGAGGTATACCTTCTCTTGCTTTTGTACCATCTCTACACCACTTGTTTTCCATGTTTTCTTGCTATTTTTAAGCTCTTTAAAACATGTTTTTATGGGCTGAAGCTTGTGGTTTAAGGCAATTAAAGGTAGAGGGGTTAATCACCCTTCTTTGAAACTTATTCTGTAAGCCTTTTCACTTATGTTTCCCGTTTTTTTCTCAACTTTTTTTGAGTTTTTGCCACTGATTTTTAGATGTTTTCAAAGGCTAAAAAAGTGGTTTTGAAGTCCAAAAAATGGAGGGGTTAGCCACCTCTCCTTTGGCTTGTTTACTTGCTAAATTGCTTAGCTACTTTTGTTTTCATTCCAGCACATTTTGTATTGTTTTTGGGCTGTTTTTTGGACTGTCTAAACTCTATATTTTTGGGCTAAAACTTGTGGTTTAAGGCCAATAAGGGTGGACGGGTGGCTTACCATTCCTTTTACCTAGCTTCCAAGGCTTTTACCTTTGTGTTTCCCATTTTTTTTTTTTTTAAACACTAAATTTCAGAGTTATTTCAGTGGCTAAAAACACTTTTTGAAGTCCAAAATTAGAGGGGTTAGCCTCTTCTTCTTGTGTCTTGTTCACTAGCTTACATAGCTCTATGTTTTAGCTTATTAATCTAGGCTATTTTAGCTCAATTCCAGCATGTTTTAGGACATATTTTAGCCTGCTTTAGCACTGTTTTGGGCTGTAGTTTGCATTTGAGCTTTGTTTTGCATGCTTCTAGTGTAATAGTCCTCATAAGCTTGATGTTTTAGGTCTTAGACATTACTTATTTGAGTTGATAGCACTTATTTTTGGCTTTTCATACTTCATTTTAGCATTAATAATCTCTACAACCTCCCTTCTTTCTTGGCTTTTAATTTTTCTTTGAAAGTGGTTTCAAGTCACTTGCTTGCCCAAGTATGAAATTGAGGTTTCATATTTAATGGTTTATCTCTTAGGGGGTTCATTACCAATGGTATGATGTTTCTTTCATACCCAAGCAACTTGTGTTTTGAACCCTCTTTCCATTATAGGACTTTAATTCACCATTGGACTTAATTGGATTAAAGAATGGTTGGTCAATTAAAATGAGTAACTAAACTTGGGACTAAAAGT